>CABFWB010001985.1:8555-20604 GCA_902151455.1 Timema bartmani
CCTACCAAATCGCCGGGCACTGTGCGGTCACACCATTTGCACACCTCTAAGGGTGACCCTGAGTACACCCATCCAGGATTCGAACCTCAATCTCCCGAGTCACCGGCAAACCATACAAGCTGAGACCAACGCTTTTGTCCACGTGCCTAGAAGGTGCGTACACCGGAAATTATCGACAATGGAAGTATTTGAGCCCACGGTCTGTTAACCTAGAATAGAACACTATTCAACAGACGCATCAATTGTTTCATGGTAAAAATTCTTTATCCACACCTTAACCGAACATAGTGAGCAGAATCTGCCTCAGTGTCGTAGCTATTCACACACTTTTAAGTTGACCCATGGTGCATTGCAGCCCAAGCTTAAAACAGCTGAATGTCAACATATTTTATTTTCTAGTAGATAGACATACATTTTAGATCATTCTCCCTATTGATGTTTTCAAATTATAGCGCTGTCTCGGGGCACAATCCAATACGGATTATTTCAAATCTCCTCACAAGTCCAACGAAACTATCTGCTTGCTTCTAGCTTTACAGCGCACGCGCACTGATTCGAGAAGGTTGTTTTTTAGATTTGATTGTTCCGTCCGTGCCGAAGATCTCAAATAGAGCAATCAAAGTAGAGATGAGTTTAACTTTAGCAAAACAGCTTGATCTGATTGGTTTTAGAGCCCGTCACGTGACCATGTTTCTACTATGCGTTTTTTTTTCGTGCGTACGTTTGAATCTACAGTAACGCGTCACTCTCTTGTTAGAGTGGATTGCATATGACGGGGAGATCGAAGTTTAGAATCCCTTTCGGATGGAATGGTTTTCTCCCCTGAATATTTCCTCACTCTACCTTCACGTAAATGTGGCTACATTTCCACTGAATTATATATTCCTCAACCCTAACACATTAGTGTAGTTAAATGTTTCTAGCCCGAACGAGAAGATATATATCGGAGGAGTGACGACTGATGCATGACTGACTTTGTGACGAGGTGTATAATGACGGTTCTGCTGACGAGAAAGGACGTAGGCAGACGTCAGAGGTGAATAAATACATGCGCACCCACCACCCAACCTACCTGAAAAAATTTTCAAATCCCTCAAAGCAATGGATTTGCCCAACACCTTAGCTTAGTTGGTAACGCGTCTACCTACTACGTATTAAAAAAACATCATGGCGTCAGCCCGCAAACGAGCTTTACTGACCGAGTGGTCACCATGTGTTGGCGAAGAAAGTGCCAATATCTGCGGATAGAGGGTGTCATGTGGTCAGTACAACGATGAACGAACCCACATGCCATTAATCTCAGTTTTCTAGACCGAAGCCGCTTCTTTTTTTGTTCAAGTAACTCCTCATTTGTCCTTACGAGGCTGAGATTGAGCCCGTTTTATACCCACTGCTTCACAGAAAAATATCTAGAAGCACCATGTATCGAACCTGGGACCTGTGGATCTGTAACCAAGAATTCTGACCACTAGAGCACAAAGTCGGTCTCAATTCAAAGTTTGGTCGATACAAAAAAAAATGTTGACGGTATTGGGGGTTTCCTCTTTCACAACGATGAAATTATTGTTCGGGGGAACGGGTGTTGTGTTTATTCTGGAATTGAGTTTATAAATCGTGTGCTGATATAATTGGTTCCGAAAGTGCATGATGAATACACTTTTTTTTAAATACATACATTAAACTTATGCCACTCTTGCACCGTATCCGTGACACTCGGTGTTCTCGGAAGATCGCCATGAATAATTCACGAGGACACCCTGAAGGTTTAAAATACCCCTTCCTCCTCCTCCTCCAACACTACAAAAAAAAAATTATAAAAATATAAATAAAGATAGAAAAAAATAAAGGGAATGGGGAATAGAAGAAAACTTGGAAGAGTTTAAACGAGTGTAGGGTATAATCAGTCCAAATTAAAGTGTACCGGTTAGCCCTGTATTTGTTTAGCTGCGGAAGTTTCTGATTGAATTTTACATCACAAACAAGCACCGACCCTCTCGAGGTATAAGAGACCATTCCTTCAGGGATAATATGAGAGAAGAGGGAGTCTTATAGCTTCCCCCCCTTTACTCCTAACTAACCTCTAACAGCCTAACTCAGCACCTTCCAGTCCAGTTCATGGAATACTCCTCAAGCCACTACCGCAACAAACCTTTTCAACACGCACCCGTCTGCAATTTACCAAATTAGAAATTAGGTTGTAGTTTTTTATTTTTTTTATTTGCTATCTTCTTGATTAATATTTGCAACCGAGTTAATCACAGACCACTGATCACTTTACAAAGTATGATTCTTATTACAAAATAGTGTATTTATTTATTATTTAAATTTAAAAAGGAGAGTTTTGGGTTTCTATAGAAACAAGTCTACTAAGATTGTTTTTTTATATCTTAGCACCGCGTCTTACTACCTGTTGAATTTATACGCATCTACGACCCGCCTCGGTGGCGTAGTTGGCTAACACGCTAGTCGTGTTGAGCTCCACGGCCGAGGACGGGGAGATCGAGGTTCGAATCTCGGTCGGGTGAACTGGGGGTGGTTTATCATAAATGGTTTTCCACTCTCCCTCCACGCAAATGCGGGTTCACTTCTTCTAAATTCAACCCTTCCAATTCCTAATCCATTAGTGTAATTAATACTTAAGCGTATAACCCGAACGGGTAGTAAGACGTGGTGCTAAAAGAAAGAAAGATCTGATTTCAAATTTTTTTTAAAACTGCTTGTTAGTTTAGGCTACTACCCATCCCGGCTATTTATTTACACTAACTGGGTAGGTTGTGGGAAATGAATATAATTTAAAGGAACTGGTGATGACGTTTGTGTGGACGGAAGAATGAGAAACCCGTTATGAAAAACCACCCTCAATACATCCAGCCGATATTCAAACCCCAAACACCCCGTTACGGGTATATCTTACCAAACGAGCTTGACGTTTGGCCCGCGTGTCCATCGATGCAGGGTTCCAACATTTTAATTTCCCTGAAAGTCTAGGAATGAATGAATGTTTGGCTCATTCTTCTTTGCCCTAAGATTTCACTGGAATAACATATTAACTCAAGGATGTTGCCTACCTGTGACGTCACAGCAAGTCAAGATAATACTTTCCATGTTTCCATGTTTCCATGTTTCGGTGGCGTAGTTGGCTAATGCGCTAGTCGTGTTGAGCTCGACCGCCGAGGACGGGGAGATCGAAGTTCGAATCTCGGTCGAGTGAACTGGGAGTGGTTTTTCCTAAATGGTTTTCCACTCTCCCTCCACACAAATGCGGGTTCACTTCCTCTAAATTTAACCTTCCTAATTCCTAATCCATTAGCGTAATTAGTACTTAAGCGTATAACCCGAACGGGTAGTAAGACGCGGTGCTAAATATTATTATTATTATGTATCTGTTTTTTATTTTGCGAGTTTTAAAAGATATAACATTGAAACAATAACCATACATACTTAAATAATTATAAAAATAGTCTTACATTGTCACAAAATTGCGTTTTTTTATTATAAAAATAGGTTGTTTTTTTTCAAACTTCTTTTTTAAATTGTCTACAACTCAGGATATTTGGTTTATTCACGAAAATGGCTTGTTGGAATCTTCCTGCCAGAATGTAAATTAAAAAAGTCCGTGGAAACATAAGTCTGTCTAGAATATGAAACAATAAAAATGTAATTTTTATAACCATACAAGTGCTGTCCAGGTACAAATAGCGAGTGTGCATACTTGTCAAGGCGTGAAGGGACATCACCAGATAAACAAGACGTATCACAGGGTGAACTGCTAATTTCCACCCACCCCTTTCTTTCTAATTCATTCATCAGGGTGTAAATGTGATAGTGCTTTGAGTACTTAGGTGGGTCAAGGGTAAGACGCAACCCGCTTCACAAAATAGCTTCTAATTCACCAAGTATGCACCGTCGGTAGGTAGCTAGAAATAGTCAGCTGATACTGTGTTTGCAACGCTTTGAACATAATTTATGACAGGAAAGAGTCACCCAAGATAAGATTACATTTTTTTTCCCTGCATCACTACTGAAATTAAAAAAACCCAATATAATTTATCAGTAGTAGACAACGGCTGTGTTAGAAAAGAAGCTAGTGTAGACTTATTTGTGGCTGCTATGTTTACTCTTTTCCATTCAAACCATATTTTATATGTGTGATAACCAGTGAAACCGCAACATGTATTAAATTGTGTTGTTCAGCTGATCAGACATCAATCATCCACAACATATTATATGGATGACAGCTCTGTAAATTTTACATGATTTGAGAAAAATTAAGTTTGAATGTCTCATCAGTTGGCTGCCATAGCTTTGTTTTTGTTTAGTTGCAATATCAGTTGTTTGGCATTTTGACTCTTGTTTGGAAAACCAGGGCTAAACTTCTATACAATCCAAATAGACCTGTAGTTGGCTGATTAGGACATGAATGCCTATTTAGGGTATCACTGGCTTGCTGTTTGGGAAATAACCAGTTACTTGTGAGAATACTGGCTTTTAGGCGATAACGGCTGGTTATATAGGATATGGCCTGGTTGATTGAAATATGCCTAGTTTGGAGTGTGACAGGTTATTTAGAATATGGCGGGTTGTTAGAGATATGGCTGGCTGTTTTGACTATTTCAGGGCATTTGGGATATGACAAGCTGTTTGTAATTAGGATGGTAGAATGTTTGGGATATGGACGGCTGTTTGGGCTATGGCAGGCTGTTAGGACATGGCAAGTTGTTTGGAATATGGCAAGTTGTTTGGAATATGGTAGGTTGTTTGGGATATGACAGCCTATTTGGAATGTGTCAGGTTGTTTGAGAGATGACGGGATGTTTGCGATATGGCAGGATGTTTGGAATATGGTAGGTTGTTTGGGATAAGACAGCCTATTTGGAATGTGTCAAGTTGTTTGAGAGATGACGGGATGTCTGCGATATGGCAGGCTGTTTGGGATATGGCAGGTTGTTTGAGATATGACAGGTTGTTTGGGATATAGTTTTGGCTGTCCGCCATATGACAGGTTATTTGGAATATAGTAGGCTGTCTGGGATATAGCAGGTTGTTTTGGATATGACGGGTTGTTTGAGATTTGACAGGTTGTTTGGGATATAGTTGGCTGTCCGCCATGTGACAGGATGTTTGGAATATAGTAGGCTGTCTGGAATATAGCAGGTTGTTTGAGATATGGAAGGTTGTTTGAGATATGGTCATGTGTGACGTTACTGAATATAAGATCCAATATAACGACTCCTCACCTGAAGTTAGGCTGGTGGTGATGGTGGTACTGCGGGTGGTGTCTTTGGTTGTCGACCACCACCACCTGCGCTGACGAGGCCTGCTGCTGCTGTTGGACTAGACGAGACACGAGCGGCTGGTAGTGGTGTTGCTGCTGCAGGTGATGGTGGTGAGAGGGGCCAGGCCTTTGAGCCAGGTCCTGTAGAGGGATACCCACGGGGTCCACCACCCCACCCCCACCCCCACGGCGCCGTAGGGCACGCTTCCGGCGCTTGACGTTGCGCCTGACGCAGCAGTGCACCGATAGCAGCAGCGTGCACACCATGGCCACCAGACAGCCGATATACACCAGCACCATTAGGTCACCGCCGCGCTTCTGACCTCGCAGGACGCTGCCAGCTATCGTCAGTGAGACTCCCGTCAGAATACCTGCGACGAACACCATCTGAAACACCCCATCCGCCACCTTTAACACCATTTACATCAGCAACATGAGCTCACCAACTAAGGAGGAAGAGGCACCATAAATTGAAGAAAGGTCAAGTGGGGCTTGGGAGAAATGCCCCTCACATCCTGGTTGTTATAAGTGGAGGAGATTTCAAGTGAGGCTTGGGAGAAATACCAGTAACATCTTGATTGTCACAATTAGATGAGAGATCAAGTGGGGCTTGGGAGAAATGCCACTGACATCCTGGTTGTTATAAGTGGAGGAGACTTCAAGTGAGGCTTGGGAGAAATGCCAGTAACATCTTGATTGTCACAATTAGATGAGAGATCAAGTGGGGCTTGGGAGAAATGCCACTGACATCCTGGTTGTTATAAGTGGAGGAGACTTCAAGTGGGGCTTGGGAGAAATGCCAGTAACATCTTGATTGTCACAATTAGATGAGAGATCAAGTGGGGCTTGGGAGAAATGCCACTGACATCCTGGTTGTTATAAGTGGAGGAGATTTCAAGTGGGGCTTGGGAGAAATGCCAGTAACATCTTGATTGTCACAATTAGATGAGAGATCAAGTGGGGCTTGGGAGAAATGCCACTGACATCCTGGTTGTTATAAGTGGAGGAGATTTCAAGTGGGGCTTGGGAGAAATGCCAGTAACATCTTGATTGTCACAATTAGATGAGAGATCAAGTGGGGCTTGGGAGAAATGCCACTGACATCCTGGTTGTTATAAGTGGAGGAGATTTCAAGTGGGGCTTGGGAGAAATGCCAGTAACATCTTGATTGTCACAATTAGATGAGAGATCAAGTGGGGCTTGGGAGAAATGCCACTGACATCCTGGTTGTTATAAGTGGAGGAGATTTCAAGTGGGGCTTGGGAGAAATGCCAGTAACATCTTGATTGTCACAATTAGATGAGAGATCAAGTGGGGCTTGGGAGAAATGCCACTGACATCCTGGTTGTTATAAGTGGAGGAGATTTCAAGTGGGGCTTGGGAGAAATGCCAGTAACATCTTGATTGTCACAATTAGATGAGAGATCAAGTGGGGCTTGGGAGAAATGCCACTGACATCCTGGTTGTTATAAGTGGAGGAGATTTCAAGTGGGGCTTGGGAGAAATGCCAGTAACATCTTGATTGTCACAATTAGATGAGAGATCAAGTGGGGCTTGGGAGAAATGCCAGTAACATCCTGATTGTCACAATTAGAGGAGAGGTCAAGTGGGGCTAGGGCTATCCGAAGACACTCACCTGCAGACAGTAGTAGCAGAAGTTCTCGAAGGCGACGCAATGTCCCCCGCATCCGGCGACCGCTCCCCCCGCCCCCGAGCCCGCGGGTGAGCTTGCCGGGGTGACAGGTCGCTCTCTGTCCGAGGCAGAACCTGGGGGTGGCTTGCCGCCTCCACCACTGCCTGCAGGGACTAACGTGGGGGCGGATTGGGGGTGGAGAAGGGGGTTCGAAACACCCGCGTAGGGGATCTCGATCACAGCTGGAACAAACAAAACCTCACAGTGATTTAAGGGAACAGGATTATAAAGGTGATGGGTACTAGTACCAGCTACCGGGAAAATAAACTACTTAACATAAGGAGGTAGTATGAGAAGGGTGGGTAGTGATTTATGTATTTATGCTCATATGGACTGTCCAATATTTATTTAAAAAAAATTGAAATAGGCTCCAGGATGAGGAATGTTAAATTAACGAAAATAAGCCACTAATTATTTGAAAAAAGGGTGGGAAAATCACAGGTAAAACAAACCCCTGGATTGTATCCAATAACATCTACCGCACCCAAAGCGATTTATTTGGAACCCTTTTAGCCCAATGTGATTCTCAGTGTGATTTCACCATTTATCTCCAGGTGACATTAAAACAAAAATTCACACTCTTCAACCTATGTCCTTAAATCATTTGCCCACTTTGGTCTAAGGTACTACTTTCACAATAGACTAGACTGCCGATGATGGGGAGATCGAGGTTCGAATCTCGGTCGGGTGTACTGGGGGTGGTTCTCTCTATGTTTTTTCCATTCCCCCTCCATGCAAATGGGGGTACACTTTATATAAACTCAACCTTCCTCGTCTCTAATACATTAGCGTAATTAGTATATAATGTAAACACACAAAAATGTAAATCCTTGTAAGCTAACGATAGTCCAAACATTAAATGAGATTCGTAGCACTGTTTTTTTATTTAGTGCTTAAAAAAATATTTTTATTAGCACCGCGTTTTACTACCCGTTCGGGCTGTACGCAAATTTACTAATTACACTAGCGTGCTAGGAATGATAAATTTGGAATCTAAAAGAACTGTGCCTGCATTTGAATGGAGGGAGAGTGGAAAGCAAGCCATTTAATTAAAAACAACCCACGTACATCCGACCAGGACTCGAACCCCGATATTCCCATCATTAGTAGTCTAAACTATTATGAGAGTGACGCCTTAGATCAGGGGTTTCCAATCTTTTTACACCGGAGGAACCCTTGCTCCAGAAAAAAATTCAAGCTGCAGCCCTAAAAATATGGTTACACTAATCTTATTAATATTCAATAACGATAGTTAAATGTTACCAGTATAAAAACATAAAACAAACGGAAAACATCACATGATCTGGCTGCGCCTTTGACATTCTATGTTCTTCATATTTGAAAAAAAATGACAATCCTAATTTAATGATATTTTATATTGTGAAAAACAAATAAGGAATTAGAGATGTCACGACACCTGTTTTTCTCAATTCCGATTCGTTTAACCTCGATTTCAATTTTTGAACTTTTCCTATTTCATTATTTTCCCAAGCATCCAACCTTACATAAAAACATTTTTATTCGACTTCATAGCAAATATATATATAGTAACAAAATATTAATTTTTAATTTTGACAAAAAGTAAAAGATCAATTTTATCAAGTATTAAATAATTAGGAATTACAATAGTTAGCAAGTATTTTTACCCACAAATAAAGCCTCACTGAGTCAAACATTTATAAATAATTTAGAAGAGTATAATAAACCAATATTGAAATTTATCAAATAGGGACGTTATGTGAACCAAAATGTAAAGCAAATAATGGCAAATAAAATAATATAGAGATAATCGATTATCACTCATTTGTTGCCAAACCCTTCCTTCACTTCTGACAAGATGTGTATTAATCACAACTTGTGAATGTGAGGAATGACAGGCCTCCACCGTGGTTCGAATTCCACGTTAAACTGTAGGTCCTCCATTTCATCTCACAATCACCCTACTATTACACATTAGCATAAGTGTGTATAACCCGAACGGGTAGTAAGACGCGGTGCTAATAATAATAATAATAATTATTCATTTGGAATTTTTCCGTTTTGTTTAATTTGTACTTTCGTTGAGAATTAAGAACTGAAGTATCGAGAATCATAAAATTAGGATCGATTCTCGATTTTTTTTTTTTCGGTGCCGGTAAGAACATAGGGTGTCTAGGTATTGAAGAATCGAGTTTAGCATCCCTATAGAAATATTCTAAATGTGCCTTACTGAGACTGGAATATATATGAAAGAGCCCAAGGGTTCCGTGGAGCACAGATTGAAAAACGGTACCTCAGACAATTCAATCACGGAATTGGGTAAGTATCCAAAGATATTATTATTTATTTTTCCATAATAGGCCCTTTTTTATTTTTTTTTATTTAATGGATTGGAGCAGTCACAACTTCGTCGTTTTCAATAAAATAAATATCCCCTTTCCCCCCCACAAACCGAGCGCGTGCCTTTTCCCTCGCAAGTCTGACCCAGCAGTTGGCCCGAATTCCCACGCGTCGCTATGGTTGCCCGGTTGCTAGGATACCGCGAGACGCGCCGGAGCTCGATATTGTCAATTATTAAAACAATGGCGTGTTTTGGAAGCGTCACTCGTCAAACACTTAGGGTTACTATTCTCCAGGGAGGGTGTGGAACGTGGAAGAGGGATCGGGAGGGTTGACTCCTTCCGAGAGATGATGCCTTGGACCTCTAGACTCCGTCAGGAACTTGTTGAACCTTTTCCGAGTGGATGTCTACACATGCTGTTACTCGCTATAGTAGGATTTTGGTGGATATAAACTTTTAGTAAAGGAAAACTTTTTTGTAGCCAAAATTGATGAAACTTTACTATCTTATTAGTACATCTAACCCGCTTCAGTGTCCGAATAATCTAAGGCTGTGGTATTCAACCTGTTAATTTGTGTACCCCCAGATATAATTTAGTTTAAACTTTGCAACCCGCCTCGGTGGCGTAGTTGGCTAACGCGCCAGTCGTGTTGAGCCAGACTCCCGAGGACGGGGAGATCGAGGTTCGAATCTCGGTCGGGTGAACTGGGGGTGGTTTTTCCTAAATGGTTTTCCACTCTACCTCCACGCAAATGCGGGTTCACTTCCTCTAAATTCAACCTTCCCAATTCCTAATCCACTAATGTAATTAGTACTTAAGCGTATAACCCGAACGGGTAGTAAGACGCGGTGCTAACATTAAATTAAATTAAATTCAACTTTGCACCCCCAAAATGAAACTAGCTGCCCAGATAAGAATCGCATAAAGGAGAGAAAGAGAGAGAGAGGAAAAAGGGTGCTCCCGGATTGCATGTTCTTATTTGTGAGTGTCTTATGGCTAACCTTAAATCTGGTCCTGATTATTCAATGTTTATAATTAAATAATATATATATTTAAATGGTACACACACACACCTAAAATGTCTTCGCGTACCTCGGGTTGGGAACCACTGGTCCAAAGCGTCACTCTTGTGTTAGACTGGCCTGCTGATGACGGGGAGATCGGGGTTTGAATCCCGGTGGGATCTACTAAGGATGGTTGTTCCTAAAGGGTTTCCCACTCTCCTTCCACGCAAATGTGGGTAGATTACCTCAAAAATCCTTCCTTCCCCGTCTCTACCCCATTAGGGTAACTATCCTATTTGCGTATCGCCTGAACAGGTAGTAAGACGCAGTGGTAAAAAAAAATTAGTAGACCTATTATTTTACAGATATTGATTTTTTTTAAACGTTACAGCTTTAAATCACATGACTCTACATATTAATAGGTGGAAATTGATATAGTAGATTTTCTGGTTGTCAGAGAAGATTCTTCTTCTGAAAATTGAACTGTAGAAACATATTTCGCTTTGTGTGTATGTGTGCGCTCCACGTCTTAATACCCCTCCGGATTATTTGCACTAATGAGGTAGAGGTGAGGAAGAACAAATTTAGAGAAAATGTACCAGTATTGGTGTGGAAATAAAGCGGAGAACCATTTAGGACAAAACCACTTAAGTATACTCAGAGGTGATTCGAACCCTAGCCTCTCCAATGATCGGTAAACCAAATAATGGACTTAAGCTCCTTCCAAGCATTTGTGCGTGCACTTCTTCTATATTCTACCTTCCTCGTCTTTACCCTATTAACTTAAATACTCGAACAGCCCGGACGGATAGTAAGTCGAAATAAAGAAGGCGGGGAAAGATAATTTTTCTATGGCGGATCCGTTAGAAAACTGTACTATACCTTTAGCCAATAAAAGATTGTATACATATATGTGAACCCCCATAAGGAGGTTTTTCGGACTCCCCAACCCTGCTCTTGAGAGGATTACAGAAAAAAACACCATTTATAGGTGAAGGGTAAGATGGTCCGAAGAGCATCCATGTTGTACGGATTTAAATTTGTAGTAATTCAAAACCCAAATGATGTTAATAAATGTGGATGAGAGGGCTCATGAAGGAAGTGGGAGAGGGTAGACACATGAAAGAAATATATTTATTTTCGCGTATAGTATCATAATTTGAAAATAAATACATAAATAGGTAATCAGTTAACCACACTTAAAATAATTCCCAAGACCCCCTCCACACCAAAAAAAAAAGTAGCAGTGTTAATTTTCATAGAAAATCCTCCCTAGATATTTATTTTGAACACAATCTTTGACCCATTTTTGAAACATTAAAAGTATTACCTTGATTTTAGTCAGAAGCCCGTTTTGGAAGGCCTTATTTATTGCCATAATTCTACTGTATAGTAGTACTTTAATAGGATAAAAAGGCCTTCCAGAATGGTTGTAATAAGTCTGTTCAGGAAGGTATTTTATTCTACCAAAATATTACCATACAGTAAGATTCTGGTATGAAATAAGGCCTTCCAAAACAAACTTCCGACAAAAATCAGGATATAACATATCAAAGTGGATCAAAATCAATCAAATCGTTTGGCTGTAGCCCCAGTTATAGATATATTTACAAGCAGGAAGGAAGAAAGAATCGTAATATCCACTCTTTTTGAGATTGGGAGCACATAAAACGTCAATATACATCATTATCCCGTCGTAACGTAAGACTTTTACGGTTACAATATTTTCACCACATGATATAGTAAAAAAAAAAAT
>CABFWB010001985.1:21055-36433 GCA_902151455.1 Timema bartmani
TTTTCAGAACACTTCCTTAATCTCCCCCTTTGACACCCTCCTTCCCTCCCTATATCCCAACTATAAAACACCTCCTTTTGTTTGATCAGAGAGTATCAGGAGTGTATGATGCCATAGAATCTTCCTGGTCCCCTACTAGGTTTGGTTACATTTATAATACGTTTTACTACTTTCTTTGTGCGATAAATATATTTCTATCGGTAACGATAACCTATCTTCATATTGGATGAATATTGAAAGATTATATTGGCATATGAACTACACTAGAGTCGCGATTATCCGGCCTAAGGTGGCGGCATTCCGGCCGGTTATACGGCATCCGAGTGTAAATAATCTTCAGTATAGGTTTGCTTCATGTGGCTACGCTTCGCGCACACCTCTTTTGACACAGCTTCTGTTTCCAGCCATATCAAAACAGTGCTGCTATCTACACCTCCCTTTATACAGCTTCTGTTTCCAGCCATATCATAGCAGTGCTGTTATCTACACCAACCTTGAAACAGCTTTTGTTTCAAGCCATATCAAAACAGTGCTGCTATCTACACCTCCTTTGACACAGCTTCTGTTTCCAGCCATATCAAAACAGTGCTGCTATCTACACCTCCCTTGACATAGCTTCTGTTTCCAGCCATATCAAAACAGTGCTGCTATCTACAACTTCCTTGACACAGCTTCTGTTTCCAGCCATATAAAAACAGTGCTGCTAGGTATCTATACCTCCCTTGACACAGCTTCTGTTTCCAGCCATATCAAAACAGTGCTGCTAACTACACCGACAAGACATCAATAGTACTGTATTATACGCCAACCGCATGAATACTAGTTATGCTTTGCTGTTTCCAATGTGACAGTTATAAGGCGTTTGCGATCGATTTTTTCTTTTTGTTGATTACTAGTGGATATATCGGGAAGGATACGGACGGCCGGATAGTCGCAAATCTAGTGTATTAATTCCACATATGACAGCAGTGGCGCAGTAACGGGGGGGGGGNTACTAAGCTAACATAATAAAATTTGTTTGGAGCACACACCGAAGAGATTTTGAAAAGTCTTGATAGCAATACCAGCTACATCAGCTACTGCAGAAAGAAGTTTTCCAATGCTTGTACGAATAAAAAACTATATTTGCTCCACGATGAGGCAACGTAGAATAAATCACCTGTGTCTGCTTAATGCACACCCAGAGAGATTCAACAAAATTGAAATTGCAAAACTAGTTAGTGGTTTTATAGCTAGTAGCGAATATAGGGTAAAGGTGTTTGGAAACCTACTTTAATTTTCAGTGTTTAATAATTTTTAGTTGAACCACATCAGATATAATTTTTCTTAATTTGTTTTGTGTGTATTAATTCTTATGTTTGACATGACTAAAATAAATGAGAAAAATGCACAATGGGACCGTTAAATACATGTATCCCTTGTTATATGAGATCTCACTTTATGCGTTTTCACTATAGCGCGATTCAAAATAAAAAATTATGCTTGTTCAGCTGTAATTTCGCAGTCACCCCGTGCGGTGGTGGCGTGACCTTGTGCACGCACATTCCAGTGAGGATAATGATCTTTACTGTACAGTTTGGTGTTAGGGGGGGAGGGTATTGACAACATTGGAGATGCAGGAGCAGAAGTTAAACAGTCTTGTATGAAGAGAGTTTGGAAACATATTTGGTCTGAAGTTTCTTATTCTCATTATTTTGATCCTGAACACGAGCTTTCTAATTCAAGACATGACATGGATGACATAGTAAGATGTTGGAATTTAGGACATAGACCAGGCAAATGTGGATGAATTGCTCCAATCCCACTTAACAGAACTCACCAATGAAGAGCCTCTAGAAACGGAGAACGGCAAAAAGGATGAAGAGGAAGAGTCTTATGTTGTTGAGCTTATCAAACAACTTCAACAAAACAAATTGCTGCATGGGTAGAAGCACCAAAGTTGCCAGAAATCTTGATACAAAGAACTCTATCGAGAGAGGAAGGATACTGCCCGTCAGCTGAGTCTTGACAATTTCATCAAAAAAGTTGAAATCGTCAGTCTAACGAGCCAGGACCTTCACGACAGCAATAGTTTACCATCCCAGCGCCTTCAAGAGAGCAAGAGCTTATCGTCCAAGGGCCGTCAGTGGAGCAAGAGCCTACCGTCCAGGAGCCATCAAGAGAGCAAGAGCCTACCATCCAAGAGCCATCAAGAGAGCAAGAGCCTACCGTCCAGGAGCCATCAAGAGAGCAAGAGCCTACCATCCAGGAGCCATCAAGAGAGCAAGAGCCTACCGTCCAGGAGCCATCAAGAGAGCAAGAGCCTACCATCCAAGAGCCATCAAGAGAGCAAGAGCCTACCGTCCAGGAGCCATCAAGAGAGCAAGAGCCTACCATCCAGGAGCCATCAAGAGAGCAAGAGCCTACCGTCCAGGAGCCATCAAGAGAGCAAGAGCCTACCGTCCAGGAGCCATCAAAAGGGTCTTCAAGAGATCGAGAGCTTACCATCCAAGGGCCTTCAAGAGAGCAAGAGCCTACCGTCCAAGGTCCATCAAGAGCGCAAGAGCCTATCGTCCAAGAACCTTCAAGAGAGCAAGAGCCCACCGTCCAAGAGCCTTCAAGAGAGCAAGAGCCTACCGTCCAAGAGCCTTCAAGAGATCAAGAGCCTACCGTCCAAGAGCCTTCAAGAGAACAAGAACCTAGCGTCCAGGGGTCTTCAAGAGATCAAGAGCTTACCATCCAAGGGTCTTCAAGAGATCAAAACCCTACGGTCCAAGGACCTTCAAGAAAGCAAGAGCCTACCGTCCAAGGGCCTTCAGGAAAGCAAGAGAGTGATAATCCAAATTTGCCAGAGCCAGTTAATTTATCATGCGATTGAAGATTAACAGTAAGTATACCTGTAGCATTGTATTAGATAAATTTATTAAAAATTGCATTTGTTTACAAATTTCAGGGAATTGAAGATTGACAATAGGTGTAGTGCTACCCATAGTATTGTTCAAGTTAGATAAATTAGTAAAAATTACATTCATTTACAAGTTTCAAGTTTTTATTTACTTTTTACCTATCTCACCCGTGTTAAAATCAATTCCCTTTACGTGTTTTCATGTTATGCGATTATTTATCAGAACCAATCAATCGCATAGTGCGAGGGACAGATGTATTATATTTTCCTGTGTTTTTTAATCTCAAAAATGTTATCCCTTATAAAAGCACATCTGTATTTTTACCCCCCCAAATAAAAACGTTCCTGCGCCACTGTAGGACAGCACACCTAAATAAATTAACATAAAATTAATGCCTATATATTTACTAATTGGATAGCAGAACTTAAAAACTAAATCAAGCTAATGCATCAAGGAATAATCAGTACATTCATCCCTATCTCTTAAATGTTTTACTAATTGGATAGCAGAACTTGTACGCAAACCTGAACACAAAATAATAAATATATATGTCCACACCATCCGTAATCGAACCAAGGTTGCTCTAGCCATGACCGGAAGAGAATGGGACCATCATTGCTATATAGCCAAATTATCCTTTCTCTAGGTCTATGTTTGCTACTAGCTCGGTACTTGTTACAGGTAAGGATGCGCGATCTTGGATCAATATTTAGAATATCAATTCTTCATCTTAAATTAATTGATTTTTCAGATTGATTCAAAGGTATGGCTGTGATTCACGAATCGATTCGTTCTCTGACAAATTCTAAACTATAAAATTTGAAGAAAAAATAAATAAATACAGGAATATTTTATTCACATTTTGAAACAAAATTTTATAATTCTGAGCCACAAATAAGCATATAATTCATTATATCATAGATAACTTATATAATAAAGAGACGCGAAGTTAAAGTTAAGGGGTGTTTTAATGGTTGGCCAATACACTCCTGAAATACTAACTAACATTAGGCCTACAATTAATTAAAATGGCCTTTTAGATACATTTAATGTAGTGTAAAGGTATCCGGCCAAGGAGTTGGTGACATTGAATTGATCATTATTTTGGTGTACCAAAGCCTGTTTTATAATGTGATAAAAATAATTAAATGTAGACTTAATCTACCATATTACTTACTCTATGACATGAACTCAAAGGTTCATCGCCGCACTTACAAAAGTCCGCCACCTATCCCTATCTTGAGCTAGTTCTATCCAGTCTTGTATTTAGTATAGCACCGCACTTGAGGGTACTAAGTTTGACCTCTAAGAATCGAGCACCGCTCAAGTTCTACTCACCCTCGACATGGTGACCCGGCTGAAGGGTCCTGTGGTTGCACAGCCATGGGGGCGTGGGGGCGTGGTGCCCACGGTAGGTCCTGCTGCTGGACGAACTGTTGGTGGTGGACTGGGACTCTCGACATTCTGGGCCCAGCTCCGACACCCAGGGGTTCCTGCACCAGACACCACCATTGGAGGATTACACCGATTATTAGAGGGGAAGGAGGATAACAAACATCTTTCCACTTTAGATTAGAAAATACTAATAGGTTTGTTCCAAATGAATGAAACGAGAAATATGATAACATGATAACAGAGTTAATTTTATAAGACGTGTAAAAAAAAACTACCTCAAAGGGACCGCCTCGGTAAGCGAGAAACTGCCGCTCAGTAACGCAATATTTAGCTCTACGATGCGTTATTTTAAATTCTGGTTCACGCCAAAATAATGTCGAACGATCCCAACAGGTCAAACCAATGGTTTGAGTCTAATTAATGTAATTAAATGTATACAATTGTGATATTAGTTCATTTTCAATCATTTGTAAGCATATTTGGAGAGCTGTTAGACTAGGTTTTGTGAAAAAAAATCTCTAGATTTAACCTCCCTCTACCTTACAGTAATTTTGTGAAAGGTTCACAACAGAAGATTTTAAGATATTTGAGAACTAGCAACGAGCTTTCCTCTTTACCTTGAGACAAGTTTCGTGATTTACTTTCCCCTCTTTCTTACTGACATGACAAAGGGTGGTTGTAGGTGAAGGGACAAAGAGAGTATGAGCTTGTAGAGAATAGAGAAGTGGTTCTAGAAAACAACACAGACCAATGTATTCTTAACCTTGTGGCCTGACAGCGATTGATACTTGCTCGCTGGCCGAGGCGGCCGCCATTTGGTATTTTTAAATCTTGTTTTCGAAACCTAATACAAGCAAAAGTTCTAACCAGTTTCAAGGTTTAAATTTTAAAGTGTCTTTTTAAAAAAATGTGTGGTAACTTACATAAAACCCTATAAAAACAATCTCACATGATCTTAAAATTATATGTTGTGACAATATCAAAATATAACTTTATTTTATTGAGAAAGGCTAGATCTTGGTTTATAACCTTTTGCTTTAAACTCAGAAGTACGAATTTTCGCGTATAGCGTCGTCGACGTACCAAGCCAAAGGTCCCGGGTTCGATTCTCGTGTCCAGGTGTCATTTTTTAAATTAAACGAATATGATATTCAGATGCGGCTATAACCTTAATTATCAAATATAATAGCTTGTCTATTTAATTCATCATCATCAGATGAGCAACAGTAAAGTAATAGCCTCGATTACAGTTCTCTTCTCACACTCATGTATCGCTTACAGTGCTCGGTGGTTGAATGAGTCACTAACGTCAGGTTTGTTAATACTTCAAGGTTATATAATCAAAGCCTAAACGAAACTGTACCTACCCTTCCCCTGGGATTCAATGATCTGAAAATAGTTGCTGAACATTTTCCATACTACGCTGATGTGTAAGGGGTGAGGAAGGTTAAATTTAAAGGAAGTGTACCTGCTTTTGTGTGGAAGGAGAATGGAAAACCATTTAGGAAAAAAAAAAATATTATTATTTGGTCATCCAACCGGAATTCGAATCCCAATCTCCCCATAATCTGCAGTCTAGTCTATTGCGAGAGTTACGGATTAGCCCGTGTGGCCTCCGAGGCAGGTATTATTATTTAGTTACTTATTTTAGCACCACGTTTTATTACCTGTTCAGGTTATATGCATACTATTATTTGTTTGAGTTTTATTTTATGCATATCATCGATAATATTATTAAAATAATGTTACGATTGATTCAACCCTCCTCCCCATTCATCCCCCAACACACTATTTGGTTTATTATTATTATTATTATTATTATTATTATTATTATTGTTGTTGTTGTTGTTGTTGTTGTTGTTAATTTATTTAGCTCCCTATGTGGAGCATAGGTCCGGAAAAAAGCTTCTCTAATCTGGTTATTGTTTGTTGCAATTTCTGTGATAAGTTAATTTCAGGATAGCAGTTTATCAACACACTTATAGATTTCTACGAGCGAGTGAGAAAGAGATTACAAATTTTTGCCAGAAAGGTACTTTCACAAATCTTCTAGGGTTGTTTTATATGCCACACTCGTCACGGGACCAACGCGACGGCGTTATTTCCTCTCCGAAGGAAGCTGTGCTAACGAATTTTATCGCTCAAGAAAAACCCGTCAACCATGGCTGGGTTTTGAACCCACGAACATAGGATCCTTTACCCCAAGACCACAGATATATTTATGTATAAATGTAATTGTCCCTAGATGCCACCTCCTCCAACTCCGGCCCCTTCACCTTAGTAACCAGCCCCGTGGTGTGGTGGGCAGTGGATCTGGCTACATACAAGCTTAGGGATCCCGGGTTAGATTCCAGGCTGGTACCTTGGGTAGTTTTCCCGAAAGAGGAGTTACCCCAACGGTCACAAGGGTTTTGTTAATTAGACCTAAGTTAGGTTTCCACTGGTTCCACACCCTCATACTCACTATCACCATCACCTCATCTCATCAGAATATGGAAAGAGCCTCCACGGAAAGGTTGTACGATTAGTACATTCGGGCGTCCCCGGGGCAACGGTACATTAGTACTGACTAATCTTTCCACACAAACTGGGCTACGAATTATGTAGCCCAGACGCGCAATATTATTATCATCACCTACTTAGTAGGCCCAAAAGCCGCCAATGCGGAAAATTTTCTGGAAACTCTTCCTATTCCAAATTTACCGGGAAATGTTCCTCTTTGGGCGTAGCTACCTAGTATTATTTATCCCTGTTAAGCGTCCTGTTAATAAACCTTTTCTTTTCGGAGGTGCACACAATAAAATTACCCCTAGGGATCTGACAATAGAATTGAAGCTCGTTACGCCAGTAATATATTCTGATTGGTTCATTGTTTGGCAGGTAGGTTCGGATTACTGATACCACCCAGCTGATGAATATCTCCAGTGTTTATTGTCCGTGGTGGTGGGAACACTTTAATATCAGGGGTCGCACAATCGCCCCACATTATTATAGTAATAACGAGATGTTTTTTTTTAAAAAAGCCATTAAGTTCGACACAAAGAATATTGACTTCTTAATCTAAGCGGTTGGGGTGAGGAAGGCTGTTTAGAGGAAGTGCACTTGAATTAGTGCGGATATGGGGGGTTTTGGAGAGTGGGGAAGCCACGGTGATCAATCACATATAGGAAGACCCATCTTCTATGTACGAGGTCGAGAGTCAAACCTCAACCTCGTTGTGTCGTGGTTGTTAATTACACGTCTTATTGCTTATTTGATTTATACACATTTATCTCTTTAATATGTAAGTGTATATTCTCGTCTGACCTAATTTATAGGTCAAAATTATTCCTCATGAGAACTTTAATAGAAATGTGTTGACCTGAAAATGTGCACCCGCTTTTTTTTCTAAGCCAATTCGGATTACACGCTTATGTACTAATTACGCTAATGGTTTCAGGGATTAGGAAGGTTATATTTAAGGAAGTGTACCCGCATTTGCGTGGAGAATGAGTGGAAAACCATTTTCCAGAAACCACCCTCAGTACACCCGATCGAGATTCGAATCTCGATCTCCCCGTCATCGGCAGTCTAGTCTAATGAGAGAGTAGCGCCTTAGACCATACAGCCACCGCTATTAAAATTACAACAGCTTTAATCGGAAGTCGAAAAGGTCACCCCCTCCTCGCCGCCCGGAGCCTTCCCCTTCCCACCAGACGTATCACCGGCTACGCTGGGGCTATGGGGCTTATCACCGGGTGTAGGGTACTCCTTGAGACCTTACCCGAAAAATATCTAAAATTTACGTCTCCCCACACGCTTTATACGTTTGATAAAAATATTTATTTTCTTAAATTTAACAAACTCTTTACTAAAGAAATTATTTTTTAAGTACCATATATTTTGCGCATGGGCTTACTAGTATGTGTTAGGGAAGAGGAAGGTTTAATTTTAAGGAAAGCGTAACTGCATTTGCGTGGAGGGATAGTGGAGAACCATTTATGAGAAAACACCCTTAGTACATCCGAGCGGGATTTGAAGCCCGATCTCCCCGTCATAGGCAGTCCTCTATAATGCAAGTGTGACGCCTTTAGGGCATTCGATCAATGAATCCGTACTGGAAATCACGTGGTCTAAGGAGTCGCTATCACCATAACCTCATCTCATCGGGAGATGGAAAGAGCCTCCACGGAAAGGATGTACGATTAGTACATTCGGGCGTCTCCTGAGAAACAGTACATTAGTACTGGCTATTCTTTCCACTAATGGGCTACGAGTGATGTAGCCCAGACGCGCAATATTATTATACCATGAACAAAAAAAAACTTACGCAAGATGGATTCTAAGTGCCCCCTCACCTCCCAAAACTCTTAGGTAATTTAACGACGGCCCCTTGAGAATGGATACGGACGGAACGATCCCTGGACAGCTTAGTGGTTAGAGCATTGTTGCGTCACGTCAAAGGTCCCGGGTTCGATTCCCGTGTCCAGGTGTGCCTCACTAAAGTTACCTGAGTTGATGACTCGCTGGAGGCGGCTGGTGGACTGGTGCTACATGTGCAGACGTGTTCGTACTTTGGTAAGGATAGCGAGGATATTTGGACATTGCGCACTCTCATTGCGCCGATCTCGCGAGCACTATCTGAAACAATAAGAACAGAGACCGCCGATAAGAACGACAATAGAACTGTCAACAACACAACTTACGGACAACTTAACCTAGAGTAGAAAACACAGCCTCCAGGGAAATGTGACATCTGAGTATGAGGTCTAGTTCAGACTCAAATAGTAAATATATTACGGTATGTGCCTTGACTTAGATTTGAACCTAGTTTTCCTGTGAGGATGCGATACTTTGCAGTATCCATTGAGACGTGAGAGACCAAGACTGAGGCGGCGGAACCTCGTTTGTGTACGGGGGAATAAGGTGAGGAGGCGGCGGAACCTCGTTTTGTACGGGGGAATAAGGTAAGGAGGCGGCGGAACCTCGTTTGTGTACGGGGGAATAAGGTAAGGAGGCGGCGGAACCTCGATTTTGTACGGGGGAATAAGGTGAGGAGGCGGAGGAACCTCGTTTGTGTACGGGGGAATAAGGTAAGGAGGCGGCGGAACCTCGTTTTGTACGGGGGAATAAGGTGAGGAGGGCGGTGGAACCTCGTTTTGTACGGGGGAATAAGGTGAGGAGGGCGGTGGAACAAGCACCCAAAAAATGGGGATATGCTATACACCCTTCACTCACTTAGATGTTCCTAAAAGTTATTTGAAGTGGTCCTCCTCCCTAATTTTTGAAATTTAGTATTTTTTATAGGCTATTTGAAGTAGTCTCGCCCAGAAAATTTTTGAAATTTGGATGCTTCTAGAAGCTATTTGAGGTGATAACTCTTCAGAATTTTTTTTTGAAAATTGGATGCCTTTAGAACAAGGGGTCTTAACCTTCTTACGATTATGTACTTCCGATAGATTTCCCAAAAATATGTATTTATAGCCTCTTCCCCAGACTGTCAAAATCATCATCATTATCACCTGTCGTGTTAGGTACCAGTATGACTTCAAAATATGTTAGTAGCATGGATATCTAAAAATAGAACAGCTGAAAGAAAATAATAAGAATGTTATCATATTTATTTATAGAACCACGGTAAATCACAAACACACAACTAGTGATATTTGTTCTATTCAGATATAGAGTCCAATACCCCCATTATTTGGTGCACATGCCCCTAAAGGTTATGGCTATCACCGGTTAAGAACCCCTGCTCTAGAAGCTATTATGAGTAGTCCTTAAAATTAATTTTAAAATAAAAAATATATTCCTCTAGTCCTCTACTAGACATTTTTAAAATCTGGATTCCTCTAGAAGCTATTTAGAGTGCTCCTCGCCTGATTTTTCCTGACAGCTAGATGCCTCTATAAGGTATTTGAAGTGGTCTTCTCCAAATTTTTTTTGAAAAGTGAAGGCATCCATAACTCATTTGAAATTTGATTTAAGGCCCTTTTTCAGCTTCATATTCAATATCAAAGGATTTGAAATATATAGGGGAGGAAGGGGGTAAATTATTTCCAGGAAGGGGCAATGCTCCCCCCTTCCCAGTTCCTGCACCCCTGGATCAAAGCATTTTGGTACCAATCTAGTTTTGGGCTACATTGCTTACGCGTGTATGATTTAATACTTTTTAATACAGGTATCGTATTTACTTGAAAAAGAGAAAATACTGGTTACTTTTTTAATGTATAATAAATTATTTTATGATTATTTTGTTGTATTTCGAAATATTTAACTGAATAAAATGTTTATTAACTACGTGTGTGAACCATTGTAAAGAACTTGTTTGTGTCATGATCAATCACATGGTTCAAGTTCGTCGGTCGCCATTTTGAAGTTATGTTCTTTAAAGCTTTTGTGAAAGTGCTGCGAATATTTTTTTTTAATCGGAATAAAACGATAAATAAGCTTTGTGCCTGATCTCAAATAAATATTAATAATATTGGACTAAATCACTGTGGTTAGTTGTAACATTCATACATTACCATCTGTTTTCATCGCAGATGTCCAAAGTGACATATGTCAGCTGTTGGCGTAGGGATACATTAGGGACTATTTCTAGTAACTTTATGAGCTGTCATCCAAGTAAACTCGGGTGGTGAATGTACTCTAGACAGTGTTGTTGAATTGAAGTGGAAAGAGGTTTGGGGTGTGAAAACAAGACAGAGCCTAACACTAATTTTCAGTAATATTATTAGTAACATTATGATTCCAGTTTTACAGTGATTTTTTGTAAAATACAGAAGTGACTAGAAAACAAAACATTTTGAAGATTTTTTTTGTAACCACCCCAAAAACATGATAATTTGATGACCTACCAACTTTAAAATGTTGGGAATCAATTATCAAAAGAAATGAAAATGGAGAAGGTTGTCGTTCGAAGGAAGTGCAACCACGTTAGAGTGGAGAGTAGACAGCGACAAAATCACGTTTGAAAAAAATCACCCCCCACAAATTCACCCAACTGAGATTCGAACCACGACCCTCCTCCCCCCTCCCGTCGCTGGTGATTCGGTTTATTGTGAACTTAACACCCTAGACCATGTGAAGGCTAGTTTTATAAATTAAAATATGGAAATATTTATTGATGGAAAAATAAAACAATAGAAATATTTAATGTTATTTTTATTAAACGAGCTAGAGTCATATTGCAAATAATGATTATATCGCTTTACATCCGGGAGCGGCAGGATTGCCAACCGATCACTAATAAAAAGTGAACCAGTTTTAGAGTCAATATTATAATAAAACAAAGTCAACCGGCGACAAATAAATCCTCAGACCGCCATTATATTTTACAACATAAATGTAAACAAACTTTAAAAGTGGCTATTTAAAAATATTAGATGTCTCTTTGGAATATTGAGAGTCGTCGGAACTTCAAACAGTAAAAATACTCGTTAAAATTAATAGCCCGTAAAATTTTTTAACGAGCTTTATTTTTCATAAATTGATGAAATTGCGATTGTTTTTTTATTATTATTGTTTCTATAATTATTCTTGTCTTCTTAGTCAGCTTGTTAACAGTTCAGAGGCGTTCATTATACAAAGAACAAAAGAGATTTTTTTTCCCCTCAAATTATTACTTGTTATCTTGTAGATTAAATCTAGCACGCTAGTAGATAATATCGTTTGAAGACTATCGCCACATTTACATACTTCTTATAAAGTCTTTAGTCCGTAGTCCTTAGCATTCTGTTGAATTCTGATTTAATTTAAGGGGACCGCCCAGTTTGACAACTTGGCTCAGTCATTTCTACCTAATGAGCTAAGGGTCCCGGATTTGATTCCCAGCATAGCCGAAAAGTGGAATTGGTGGAATGTGGGTTTCGCCTTCAGCAGTGAAGAATTAACGGCCGGGGAGATGGGTGTTGTATCCGTTAAATACCTTAAATAATAATAATAATATTTCAAGGGGTCTGCCCAGATAGTTAAGATACTTCCAATCAGATGCTGCGCTTAAGGTGGGGTGCTAGTGAGCGCCAGTTTAGTGCATTAATTTTGCAGTTTTTATAGTATAAACATTTTTTGGCAAAAATATATCAAATATTTCTTCTATAGAAACATAGAGTTTAGTTTTCCGCACATGCTAATCTCAAGAGTTCTTGAATATCTCTCATGAGCATAGCGGCATTTTGTGACAAACTTTTTAAATGCAGAGAAAAAGTTGTCACTAAATTCCAGGACAGCCTTAACAGATATTAAAAAACTGTTGAGATTAGCATGTGCGGAAAACTAAACTCTATGTTTCTATGGAAAAAATATTCTATCTATTTTTGCCAAAAAATGTTTATGCTATAAAAACTTCGAAAATACTGCCCTAAACTCACGCTCACTAGCACCCAATCTTAAGTTAAATCTTGACAAATCCTTAAGGACGTTGCCTACTTGTGACGTCACGGCAGGTCAAGATAGGATTTCCCATGTTGATGTATTTACGTTTTATTCAGCGAGTTTTAAAAATATAACGTTGAAACAGAAACCATAAGTTCTTAAATTGTTCTAAAATTTTATTTTTTATATAAACCATCTACAACTCAGGCTATTTTGTCTTATTCACGAAAATGGCTTGAAAGAGTCTTCCTGCCAGGATGTAGCCTAGATTAAAAAGGTCCGTGGAAGAATATGTCCCTCTAGATTAGGAAACAATAAAAAGGTAATTTTAAAAAGCTAAATAATGTTGTCAAGGCGCTTATAGTAAAGTGACTGTATTAACTTGTCAAAGGAAGAGGGAAAGTGTTATCAGTAGATAAACAAGAGGCCTCTCATTTTTTTCCCCTCTCTTTCTATTTAGTACATTGGTATCTATATGTGATAGTTCTTAAACTACTTATACGCGTCAAGTTAAGATGAAGCCCGTTTCACAAAATAACTTTGAAATCACCTAAGTTGAAAGCGTCGTTAACAGTAAATGTGTTTGCTGCTTACTGGAATGAACACAACTATTTTATATGACCTTTTACGTATACTGGCTTGTAAACATAGTTCAAAGGTTGAGGTTTTTCAACCTGAAATGTCCAAAAATCCACAGAGTTTGTTTGATCATTAATAGCTAAATGACCAGGAAACGTAAGCTAACGTAACTATTGTAGACGGTCTAGGACAACCGGGCGCGGCCAGCTGGGTGCTGGCAAGACTGGGTGCCAAGACAACTGGGCGCCACCAATTGGGCGCCGCCGTCAACCGGGCGTGGCCAACTGGGCGCTGGTAAGACTGGGCGCCAGTGTAAAAACGTAATGATTGTTTTTTACGTAAATATTCATTTTTGGAATTGTTTTAAAAAAAAACATAACAGAGGAACCTAAATTTGTTTGTATTTATAAAATTAGACTATTTATATTTTTTAATTTTTAAAAATTAAACACATAAAAAACATTATAGATACCTAACCTAACCTAATTTTAGTTTTTTTTTTTTACAATTAAAACACACATTTTTAAGGCCGCGCTCTGTTGGCGGCGCCCAGTTGTCCGGATCCGTATTGTAGGAGCGTCGAATGGATCTTTAAAGGGGGAGCACAAAATAATACAAATTTTGTTGTCTTTTGTATTTTCCTCCTCCCTGTTTGTTTTCCTACTGCCGGAGTTTAATTGGACAAAGTATTATCTTTCTCATTAGTTGACACGATACCACGTGACTAAGGATACGGAGTGTGCACAAAATTAACAAACAAAAGGACTCTAAGCTCGTTAAAGACTGTAAGGACATGAAGTTTGCGAATCATGTAATCGAGGCTGAAGATTTTTATTTATATTCTTTTAAGATTTTTTTTTCTATAACCGCGTCTTACTACCTGTCCAGGTTAACGCATATATGATAATTACTCTAATGGGGTATGGGTGAGAAAGAAAGCATCTTGGAGGTAATCTACCTGCATTTGCGTGGAAGGAGAGGGGGGAAACATTTAGGAAAAAACCACTCTTAGTAGACCTGTCTGGGAATCGAACCCCTATCTCCCCGTCATCAGCAGTCTAACACGAGAGTGATGCCTTATTCCATTTTGCCACTGAAGCGGGTTTAAGTTGCATGTGTAACATTTAGCAATGGGGGTGAAACCACTGGAGGGGGGGTGCTGGAAATAACTACCACCCATTCCCCCAAGATTATATCTCACTATTTTTAATTGCAACTATTAATCCGATACCTCATCTCATTTGGTAGCCTGTCTGTCTACTGAACTAAGGATCCCGGGTACGATTCCCGGGATGGCCGAAAAATGTTATCCTTAGTGAAATGTGGGTTTATCTTTTAAAAGCGCTGAATTAACGGCTGGGGACTGGATGTTGTGCCTGTCCTAGTCTTAAGTTATATTATAATGGATGGGAAGTTACGACTAACGTAACAAAGTGTTCATACGTATCATGATTTTGATTCATTCCCTTTCCTTCCTCCTGCCAAGTTGACACAAAGAGGTGATTTAAAGTGAACTAAGAGAAAACTGCGGCTAGGCTCTTTTGTGCCTTCTGATTAGATTTAGGGGGGAAAGAAAAACTTGGAGATACTGGGTGGGAAAAGATTGTGGGTCTTTTTTAAAAAAAAGCTTAAAATGTCTCAATAGTCACGCAGTCTATGGAACCGAATTGTTTGCCCTTTAAGCTTTTTTGAAGGATAATAATTACTCCCTAACTCATCTCTGGGATATTCCTTATTCACGAGCATGCGCTGCCATTTCTCACCGCGCGAAAAGGCAAACAGAAGATAAGATAGTTCGTTAAGTTTGATACACGCGTTCGCCGAAAATAGAGAGAGGAATCTGCTTGGGTGGCGCAACAATTCACAAGCTTTGCAATACACTCTAGAAACAGCTAATTACCGAAATATTTTATTCTCTACTGGATAAACAGATGTTTATGATTAATAGCACAATGGATGTTGCCGTCCTTAGATTATGTAAGGCTTTTTTTTCATGATTTTCAACCCCCCCTTCCCCCAATGCCACCCTTTCTCACCACGTAGGCCTATAAGGGATCATAAGATTTCTCGTCCCCTCCCCACTCTTCCCCCTCTATCTTACGTTTTTTTTTAACGATTTGGTAGATTAGCTTATTTTAATCGTTAAGTTATTTTTAGACATAAG
>CABFWB010001985.1:36533-47214 GCA_902151455.1 Timema bartmani
CGAGCTTCAAATTTATTTCCAAGTTAATTCAAATCATTTCACAACAGTAGATGCAGCTGTATGCTATTATCTTGCGTTGTAGGCGCATGCGCAAATAATGGGTCAGTTAGTCTAGGTCATTGGTTCCCAACCTATTGTCCGCGAGAGCCTCGGGAGTGGTCCGCGAATCAAAGTGCCCATCCAAAAACAAGCAGAATTTACAAGTGGCCTATCTCGTGGATATTTTCTCCCATCTTAATCACCTAAATTTGCAGCTACACGGTTCTGGAGATGAAAATTTGGAAGGTGTCTCCAACATTTTTGTGTTTGAAAACAAACTTCTCGCATTTCTGTGCAAAATTGATCTGTGGATTGACAAAGTTCAAGAGAAATACTATTCAGTATTTCCGACGTTGAAAGCCCTTGCTGACGATAAGAACTACACTACCATCACAGATGATGTCCCAACATAACGTGTTGTGTCACTTACAAATACTCAAGGACGAATTCACACGCTATTTTCCAGAATATAGCAAAACTTAAATTGTATTCATTAAGATACTTATTCGAAATCCTTTCAGTGTCAAGTCCAAGGACCTTCCTGATGTACTTTTAATCAAAAACAAGCAAAGAAATCGGTTGGACGCAAGCAATGACATGAGATTAGCTTTGAGCAAGAGTATAACCCTAAGAATTTCTCAATCGGTGAAACAAATTCAAGCTCAAAAAATCCCACTTAAAAAACTTAAGAAATACAGCGAGTTAATTTTACTTTTTTATTCTATCCAACATTCTAACATGTTTTTCAAACATATTTTCTTATGAAAAAAGTATTGTAAAAATGTGTTACTTTTAGTAATACTATAATAATAATAATAATAATAATAATAATAATACTGATCATCATCATCATAATAATAATAATAATACTGATCATCATCATCATAATAATAATAATAATAATAATAATAATACTGATCATCATCATAATAATAATAATAATAATAATAATAATACTGATCATAATAATAATAATAATATTTTAACTGAGTTGCCTGAAGTTCCTAGGCTAAGGGAAGGATGTTGACCGGGGGTAGGGGTGGGGGAGGAGGGTGGTCCACGTTCTATTCAATTTTCGACAGAGTTATCCGTGACCACCTTAAGGTTGGGAACCACTGGTCTACGCGCATCAAAACGTGTTCTTATATGACTTACAAGTCATACCTTTATCTATCCCGCAACCTCCAGAGCCATCTTGACAAATCGGCCTAAGGTGTCTGTCATAGTGTCACAGTAAGGGTAGTGACACTGTGATTGTAGTAAATACAGTGCTATTAAAAGGGTCGCGAGAGTATACAGTTATTGTTTTTTGGTGAAAAATTCGTTTAAGGATTAGTTTAATAATGACCAATTTTTTGAGCATTCGAAATTTCTCGAAAATGGGTTGAATAATTTTGTTTAATATATATGTCTGTGAAGTGTTTTACATACATGACAAATAAGAATGTATACTTGTTTTCGGGGAGAATTTCGTTTAAGGGTAGTTTATTGATAGCGGATTATTCTCTAAATTTGAAATATTTTTTAAATGGCTCTAACAATTTCGTTCAAAATCAGTTAAGTTGTTTGTTATTATAAATACCGGTAATTTTATATATATATTTGTTTTTCTAAAATTAAATAATTTAATAATGTTTTATGATGATCGATTGGTCAAAAAATTGAATTTTTTCCTTAATAGTTTTAGTTATTTTGTTCAAAATTAGTATTTGGGGACTATTTTTAATGACAAATAATAATTTAGGTTTATTTCCTTGGATAAATTAATTTAAGAGTAGGCCCCTAGTTTATTTTGACAAATTTTAGGAAAGTTGAAATTTTTCGAAAATGGCCTTTAAGATCTACCTTAAAATGGGAATCTTGGAATTGTTTTTCATGATAAATAAGAATCTATTTCTGTGTTTACAGATATAAATAATGTGAGAGTAGTTTGAAAATAAACTACTTTTGGAAAAAAAATTAAATGACTTGAATAGTTTTGTTTAAAATTTAAAAGTGTTTATTGTGATAAACAAAATTATATGTTTGTTATTCTGAAGAAAATTTACTTTGGGGTATTTCAATGAAAACCTATGTTTGAAGATTTTGTTTTAAATTATGAGAAAGTTTGTACGGCTGTGTGATTTACCATTTATTTTCATCCAGGCAGGGGATCGAAACCAGGACCCCTATTTTTTTTTACTACCAACTTCCCTCTTTTCCGGGTTTTTCAGAAGTAGTTCCCAATATTTTTTTTCCAAGCAGCTTGGATTGAAGAAAAGATCAATGAAATTTCACTTTTAATCAACGAAATCGTGTGAAGTTATGTAACTTATGTTTAAAATATTATGATTTAAGATTTTAAGGGAAATAGATCCGCTGTCGTTTCACAAACCCTGTTTAATGGGTAATAAGACATGTTTGAATCAACGTGCTTAACTCTTCAATTCACTTTTTCGTATATCCAAAGACCTACTATTTTAATCTTTCAGTTGAATGTTTCAAATAAACAAATATTCCAATATTTTTGTTATATTTTACCAAATTCTCTGTGCTTTCCCGGTTCCAGAGGCTTGGTAACCCTGAGGACTCTTAGTACAGTAGGCAGGTGTGCTACCGACTGAACCAAGGTGTTGGTCGACATATTATTATGTCTTTACACATAATTGGACACCGCTTTTGGGAATTAAAATACACTTAAAGCATTAATACATTTTGCATGCGAGAATATTTTTTTAAAGAAAGATTCAAGGAACGAGTTTTAAATGATTGCGTTTATTTTGCCCCGAGGGGGGCGCTTCGATCAAAGGGAAAGAGGATGGGCGGAGCACCCGGATATAGGGAAGTGAACTAGTAGAGGGACGTAATTTGTACCTAAAGAAAAAAGCACCGCGAAATTGTTCCAAAAAAAAATAAATTAACATCGTAAAATGTAGCAAGACCACCGGAGGGAGCGTATAGGCTATGTGCGCCAGTACTGGTGGCGCGACTCGTGATGACTTCGTAAGTTCTTGCAGGGAAAATCCGAGCGGCATCGTGTTTACCGCGATCAAATACTTGGGAATCCTAAGACATAACTCACCGTTTCTCGTAAACCATTTGAACAATCACAGTAGTTTTTTTCAGAATTTGTTATAAAAACCTTAAAAGACATGAGAATATTATTAAAACTTCCATATTCCAATTGGTTTGCTTTGAAAAAAATTGTTTTCTAATGAAATGAAAAATTGATGAGGTTTTTAGTGCTGACATATTTTCACTCTGTGTAAAAGTTTTTTACTAATTGATATAGATGGGTAGTATGAGTGTAAGAAAGGATAATCATGAACTGAATTTTATTTTGGTATAAGACTCATTCCTCTAACACCAATACTTCTGACAGTTTGATGTGTTTAGTTACGAGCTCTTAACGCGCGCCTGGTTTTCGATAAACTGAAGATTGTTAGAAAGACCGGTCCGTCATTCCGTTCGGTCACTGACGATTGTGCTTGAAGGGAGATTAGACATTAAAATAGTGATTTAGTAATGGAAGTGATAGTAAGAGTTGGTTTGTCTAATATAACGCACTACATCCCTTTCAACAATTTTAGTTCTTTTTTTAATTGAGGATATTTAATGTGCACTTTATGAACACACTTATGATATCAGCACACGACTTATAGAATAAGTTAATACAGTACTGTGAAATTCTCAATATCCAGTTACTAGGCTGACAATTCACCAAATATTAATATATAGCATGTCGGGAATCGAACACGGGACCCTTAACACAGAAGGTAGACTTATTAATGGCCAAGCTGAATTATTGTCGGACAAAGTGGACAACAAATTATAAATTTAAGATTCATCCATTCACTAATTTACAATAAAGGTAGAGTATTTTATAGATAAAGTGCACAACCAAAAGTGGTTAAAAGTATTTAACATAATAATAATTGTTGTAAAGCTAGTAATAGTAGATCATGAAAAATAAATGTAGGAACGGAATGACGGACCGGTATTTCTAACAATCTTCAGTTTACCGAAAACCAGACGCGCGGGAAGAGCTTGTAACTAAACACACCGAACTGTGAAAAATATTAATGTTAGAGGAATGAGTCTTATATCAAAATAAAATTCAGTTCATGATTATCCTTTCGTTCACTCATACTGCCCATCTATCTCAATTAGGAAAAAACTTTTACACAGAGTGAAAATATGTCTGCACTAAAAACCTCATTATAGTTCTTTCATTATAAAACAATTTTTTCAAAGCAAACCAATTGGAATATGGGAGTTTCAATAATATCCTCATGTCTTTTAAGGTTTTTATAACAATTTCTGAAAAAAATACTGTAATTGTCCAAGTAGTTTACGAGAAACGGTGAGTTATGTCTTAGGATTCTCGAGTATTTGATCGCGGTAAACACGATGCCGCTCGGATTTTCCCTGCAAGAACTTAAAAATGTGGCCGTCTTGCGGCGGCGCTCATGTCTTGGATTCAAAAATCGTCTGCACTTTGCACGGTGCCTATAACCCGAACGGGCAGTAAGACACTTATGAAAACTGATCAAACTACTTTCAAGTGTTCATACGCCAAGCTAGGTGAGCTAAAGCTGTAACTCTTGATAGTACCGAAAAGAATACACCGATAAAAAAAATCCATAGCGTCAGCCCGCAATCGAGTCATACAGATCGAGTGACCGCCGTCTGTTGGCGAAGATAGGTCCAAATTCTCTAATATATGGTGTGTTGTGGTCAACACAATGAACCCTACGGCCATTATTCTCAGTTTTCTAGACCAGAGCTGCTACTTATTTATTCCAGTAGCTCCTCATTTGTCCTCACGAGGCTGGGTTTGACCCCGTGACAGACCCACTGCCTCACAGTAAATCTGGAAGCGCCGGGGATCGAACCCGGGACTTGTAGATCTGTAACCAGGAACTGTTACCAATAGACCACAGAGGCGGACGAATACATTGATAATATAGCAAAATGTTATCAATGTTGACCACAAAACAAAAAGTTTGAATTTTCTAAAATTCTCTTTCTACTATATTTTATCAGTGTCACAGTTTTTTTTTTTGCTCCATGTCTTACTACCCGTCCGAACTATCCGCATATTTTACACTAATGGTGTGGAGAAGAACCCATTGGAAATGTTATTAAAATGTATCCGCATTTGCGTGGACAGTGAACGGGAGACCCATTAAGAAAAATATATATATCTCAGTACACCCAGCCGATATTCGAACTCGAACTCCCAAGTCACCGGGAAACCAGACCAGATAATATTCAAATAGTCACGTCTTAATACGCGTGACCACCGATGTGGGTTAATACGTGCTAATAAAAAAGAGTCATTTAACGATTCGATTTGACCTAAGTGCTAGGTGTGAGGAAGGATATTTTTAGAAGAAATGCATCAGGATTGATGTGGAGATGGAATTAGAAAACTACAGTGATTTTATTTATTTGAGATATTTAGCGTGCAGTTTCTGAATCGACTGATTATATCACCACACGAATTATAAGCTAACTTAAATCTAGAACATACACAACAGCCAGACCTCCGGCTGTGAATTCATCAACGTGAAAGGGGAAACCAACATATTATGGTTCAGCCATGCTGGGAATCAAACCGGGTACCCTTAGCTCCACAGTGATTGAAGCCGCCACAACGGTGGGTACGTCGACAAAAGTGTAATCCGTACCTAACTACCAAAAAGCGACAGTGCTGTAGAACACACGACTCTATGTATGTGTTCGTTCCAGTCAACAAACGATAAAAAAATAACCAGCGAAAACAAGGAAAGCGGACTGTATTCGATATAAACTTGTGATAGGAGTAGCTTGTCTCATCCAGATGAGGTTCACCGACAATAGAGTCGCACCTTGTGGGTTGCTGGGCTAAGACTAGGAAGGAATGGGAAACAAGGGGGCTAACTCAGCGGTGTCTCTCAAACTCTTGTTGTTTCTTGATAAAGAAGGCCACTTTAGGACCTGTAACACCTGACTAACAAGTGGACACCTATTTGTGCATAAATTAGTGCACCCATTCTGGCAAACACCCTTCGTGACTTGACTACCGCGCTCAACTGAACAGCACTCTCCCAAAGACAAACGACCTTTCTTCCCCCGCCCCTTCAACTCTCTCAAAAACTGAGGGAAGCCCTCAAGAACGGCGGGACTCTCTTCAAAACGGCAGGAAACGTCAGAGGAATAAACAACTAACACAAAATCAATATGAATAAATCATTATATTAAAAAAAACTATGTTAAACAAATTATTACACAAAAGCTATTTTACAATAATTAATATATACAGTTCAGAGACTGAACAGTATGAATACATTAAAAGCAGAGTTAGCACCTTTTCGAACTGTCAGGTCTGTGTATGGTGATCAAAACATAGTTTTTTTTATTATGTCGTGAAAAAAAAAAAACGGCCAAACTATTCTTCTGATTGCATTTCACGGCTCCTTGGGAAGCTGTTGTGATGTGGTACAAACTTATTTCCGTTTTTCTCTCTCGTCGACAACCACACAGAAATTCCACAGTGCTTTAAGGACACCACTTTTCTCTCTTTCTCTCTCCCCCCTATATATATATATATATATATTACCAGCTTCGGTGGCCGTGTGGTCTAACGCGCTTCTCTCGCAGTAGACTAGACTGCCGATAGCGGAGAGATCGAGGTTCGAATCTCTGTCAGGTGTACTAAGGGTGGTTTATACTAAATAGTTTTCCTCTCCCTTTCGACGCAAATGTAGATACACTTCCTATAAATATAACCTTCCTAATACCTAAAACCATCAACGTAATTGATACATAAGCGTATAGCCCGAACGGGTAGTAAGACACGGTGATATATGTATATATTCTCACAATGTGGTATTTCCTACAAGAATGGAAGTTATGAAGCTTCAACGTCTTTGAAATCGAGCTAATTTCATCTTTTCATTACATTTTAAAATATACAAAACCCAAAATATGAGGTTTTTAATTCTTTTAGTTTTCCAAACCTTTTAGAACCTCAACCCAATTTTGAATACGACATACTTTCGATACCCACCCTAGATTAATGGTTAAGAAATAGGGAGTTGAAGGGGTGATTTCTTAATCTAATTTTTTTTACCAATGTTATTTAAAAAAATGCATTAATGAAGTGAATTTTACAAAAATCCAACTAATTTATTTCTCATAATGAGTTGTGTGTGTGTGTCGTGTTTTTCCAATTTCTGTTCATGCGATTAAGTCGGTACGAGTCATGTTCACTTTTTTATTTTTTCCCCCTTTGTTTCAATTTATTTATATATACTTTTTTTTTTACATTTCAAAAACTTTTCGCGATCCATGAAAAAAAATCAGCTCATGACCCACAGTTTGAGAACAATTGCTCAAGGACATATATTTCCTTCAAACACCATTTTGGCGTTAGTCATATTTTTAAATAACATGCTACTTTTTAAATAACGCGAGATTTATTAATATCCGCTATGCATCTCAGCGCTCCAGTAGGTGGACACCTTAAGGTGGGGTGCTAGTGAGCGCGAGTTTAGTGCATTAATTTTGCAGTTTTTATAGCATAAACATTTTTTGGCCAAAATAAATCAAATATTTCTTCTATAGAAACATAGAGTTTAGTTTTCTGCACATGATAATACCAATAGTTTTTGAATATCTGTCATGAGCATGGTGGCATTTGATGACAAACTTTTTAAATAAAGAGAAAAAGTTGTCATTAAATTCCAGGACACCTTTGACAGATATTCAAGAACTGTTGAGATAAGCATGTGCATAAAACTAAACTATATGTTTCTATAGAAGAAATATTTGATTTATTTTTGCCAAAAAATGTTTATGCTATAAAAACTTCAAAAATACTGCCCTAAACTCACGTTCACTAGCACCCCACCTTAATCATTGTTGATATGCACTTTATTCAAAGACCAGTTTCCAGTGTTACCAATGGTATTTGTATTAAAATAAATACACCCAACTTTGCGTGGGAAACAACTTAGGAAAACTCATCTTAAATAGACCTACACTCGATCGGGATTCGAACCCCGACCTTTACGTTACCGGCAAACAAATTTAACATGAGAGACCCGCTTCGGAGCGAGGCCGAATGTTCTAAGGTGTCATTCTCACAAATGACTTGATTGACGGGGAGATCAGGGTTCGAATCTTGGTCGGGTTTATTGAGAACGTTTTTCCTTGAATGATTTTCCACTCTCCAGCCACGAAAATGCAGGTACACTGATTATAATTCTATATTCCTAATACCTACTTCATTAGTTTTATTTTTGTTTTTTAGCACCGCGTCTTACTAGGCGTTCGGGGGTTATATCGCCTAAATAAGTTAATGGGTTAGGGGTGACAAGGTTGAATTTTAAAGGAAGTGTACCAGCATTTATGTGGAGAAAAACTGGAAAAACTATTTTGGGGGGAAAAAAACACCTTAATTATATCCGACCTGGATTCTAAGCCCCGATCCACCTCTCAATGGTAGTCCCAGTCTATTGCAGCCACTGAAGCTGGTATTATTAGAATAGTTAAGCTGTGTATTGTCCGGAAGGGTAGTAAGATGCGATCTAATTTGGTTCTGGTGACAATCTTTAAAACGGAGCAGTGCATAAGTTCGTGCGTTTCCACGAACAAGACTGTATATAAAACCTGTTGGGAACTCTGTGTGACGCATGCGCGCGACATGTGACAGTGAGTGATGAGACGCGAGATATCTAGGCGGCAATGTGTTATCACTCTTGTGTTTGGTTACATTGTACACTTCGTCTATTAAGATAGGTTGCAAGCTTACCTTGCATTATTACACTATGGTACAGCAAAATATTTCCATGCTTTGATCCATCAAGGTAAGACCTCTCAGGGCCGACGAAGTGTATAGTTAAAGATGTTACTGAGCCACCGATGGCAAGAAAGCCATTTCCTCCATTGCTGTACGTCATTTTGTATCCAGTTTCGGGGGTGGTTTTTAAATTATTGAATTCCTATTGATACTTATTTATTTTATTCATCGATTGGCAACTGCCATTCTTTATTGTGTTTGGGCGAATCTTTGGAAGTCTTATATTTATAAAAACAATCAATACGGCTTTTAAAAAAATATATATTATAAGGTTGACGTTTATGTTTAAAATTTGAGGCTGTGTAAGTAACTGGTAACACTTTCTAAAGGTTAATTAAGAGTGAAATGACTTTAACCAACCGAAAACCACCTAAAATTAAACAAAAAAGTTCTGCCATGCTCTAATGATCATTGACAAGCTAACCAATACTTGGAAAAAAGAGAGAGAGAGAGAGAAACGAAAAATATTACGTTTAGTGGAGGAGTATTTTATCGTTACAAAATATCTCACGCTCTTGGAAAAGAAGGCTAGTTGGGATATCAAGCCATTATTTTCATTCGTGTTTAGCTTAAACATTCTTTTTCATTCGCATTTTAGACGCCAATGTAAGAGATAGAAAAGGATGGGATAAAATAAGCGGTTCACCCTGCGAAGTATCCAATTTGCCTGAAACACGCACTCTCCCTTGTCTACTGACGAGTATAAACACTCACTTTACTATTTGAGCCTGGACAACATTTACTTGCATTTCAAAATATGCTCTTTATCGTTTCTTATTATAGATAGGGAACATTCCCCACCCGAGTTTACTTGGATTATAGCTCAAAAAGTTACTAGAAATTGTCACTAATGTATCCCTACGCCAACAGCTGACCTCTGTCACTTTGGATAACTGTAATGAAAACATATGGTAATGTATGAATGTGATAGTTAACTAAAGTAATTTAAACAATATTCTTCTTCCTCTCCTCGTTTCGGCCAGTTATCGACTACGTTATGCGTTATTTCAACGGTTTTCTTCCTTAGGCTTTAACTTTTTCCCAGTATTCGCACGTACCCCATTATTATTTGAAGTCAGGCACAAAGCTTATTTATAGTTTTATTACACTTTAAAAAAATTACTTTCACAATAGCTCAAACAAATATAGCTTCAAAATGGCGACCGACGAACATAAACCCCGTGATTGATCATGACGCAAAAAAAAAAAAATTGTTTACAATGAATGGTGCGCCTACGAAGTGGATAAAAATATTCCGTTCAGTTAAATATTTTGAAATACGATAAAATAATCCTAAAATAATTTATTATATGTAAAAAAGTACAAGTATTTTTTCTTTTCCAAGTAAATGCGATGCCTTTATTAAAAAGTATTAATGTATGCACTATATTACACATTATAGATAACATTCAAAAACGAAGAATAAATGGTACGGCGCACCGCACAGACTTTCTCTCTCTTTCTATAAACTCAAGTATCGTCAGTATACTTACTTTTATGCTTATAGTATACTTTTATCTATGGTCAAGGTGTTGCACATCTTCAAGTCATCACATTGATATTTAATTATTCATTTGTACATTTTGACCAATAAAAAATGTAAATATTGACTATTGAGTCTAAATGAAGATAGATCATTGCTGTGCAAACATTTCTCCTAAGAGATTTAAGGAAAAATGACATACTTTTTTTAGATACTTATATTTAATTACTCTATGGCATTGGAGAATTATTGCGTTAAGACTTAAGTAGTATATGTTTACAACTAAAGCTCACAAAATTGTATTAATATATTTGCAAATATCTCAGAAACTG
>CABFWB010001985.1:55204-73786 GCA_902151455.1 Timema bartmani
AAAAAAAACTTTGTCGTAAAGAGTTCACCCGCATCGGTTGGACACACGGAATAAATGTCAGGTTCATCTTGTCTGGTTTCCCGTTGACGAGAAGGAAAGGGAAGAAAGTAGTTAAATAGCTTTTTATGAATTGTAATTTGTAGCTTAGTTTGAACTACGGCACTGCCCGTGCGGTCTATGGTGGCGTTAGACCCACATTAAACAAGGTCGCCGTTGAAGGGAGAGGTCGGTGTTCGAATCCTGGTTGGGTCTACTGAAGGTGGCTTTACCTAAATGGTTTTCCACTTTCCTTCTACGCAAATTCGGATATATTACCTCTAAAATGCTTTCTACGAGTGATTATAATATACGCGTTTAACATAAGCCGGTGTTAAAAAAAAACTGTTGTGGTTTTGTCATCCTCTACACGCTGATGCGGGTGCATCCTAAGTTAGCCTTCTCACTCTTGTCCGTGTAGATTACGCTACTCATAGATAAGTTGAACAAACTTTTTTGTTTTATAAAAATAAAAAGTTTGGCTAAAAATGTGACATCAGAAATTAAGGACTTGAGTTTCCTCGCTATAAAACTGCTATACCTAGACTGCGCATCAAATCGACAACACAAAATAATGTCACTGCTAGAGAGAACCAATAGCGTATGCCCTTGGGAAGTCTCTACGCGTGCGCTGTCTAGAGCGGATAAAGCTTGTCACACGCTCGCCGAAAAATAGAAAGCAGAATCTGCGCAGTAATTCACACACTTCAAGTTGACCCATGATGCATTGCAACGCTTTAAAACAGCTGATTATCAACATATATTATTTCATAGTTGATAAACATATATTTTAGATCATTGTCCCGATGGTTGCTTACAAATATAACGCTGTGTTATGGCACAATCCAATACACCGATACACAAGCTTTACACTAACGAGTTATTTCAAATCTCCTCACAAAGGCCAACGAAGCTGTCTGCTTGCTTCTGGCTATAGAGCGCATGCGCACTGATTTGAGATGGTTGATTCTGAGATTTGATTGGTTCTCCTGTGCCTAACATCTCGAGCAGAGCGGACAAGGGGAGTTTGACTGTGGGAGACCTAACTAAATAAACTGCGTGGTCTTAAGCGCTGCACGCATTGGCAACTCAAACGTCGTCCAATAAACCCATTTTATTGAGCTAACGTCAAAATGCTTTAAATTTTGGTAGTAAGCCTATCCTTCTAACAAATCCCTTGAGAAGAAAAGCGTTTTAATGCGTGAAAATTGGTCTCAATGTGGAAACGTGTCCAATAACCAAGAAAATTCGAGTGTGTTCAAGACATTACGTTGATTCTCAAACATATTTTTACTTACGTTATTTAACGGACACTTTCTGAACAATCTCATTAAATTAGCACAAGACTTACAAATGTACTAAAATAAAAGGCACTGTTTTAATTTCCCTTATCGATTAATTCATCACTACAAAAGAGGGAAAACCAATTTAAAAAGCCATTAATTTTTCGGTCACACTGACAATCAAGCCCGGTGTCCTTAAGCTCAGAAGACAGGCGAGTTACCAACTGAACTAAAAAATCTAGAAAATTCAAATTATTTTATTTTCACTTCCCCGAAAGAATTGAAACTTTAAGAGGAATAAAGGGCTGGGGGTAAAAATCCCCGGCATTGTATTAACTATTGATACGCCCTATGTCTCTGTGTACATAAAGATACTTTATTCGGAGTCACCCTATATATTCTGCACTTAGATAACTTTTTTATTACTTTGTTTGTTACTACACATTGCTATTTGCTTGTTAACTTGTTGAAGGATTAACTTTCGAATAGGTTGTCTTGGTGTTTTTTTGTTTTTGTTTTTAAATTGGTTCTGGCCACTAATTTTCTTTTGCTTCGCTATCTTCGTCACTTTTGTTTTATTTAAACTAAGTTAAAAACAATTACAATTAGAAAGCAAATAGAAACGTGATATGAAATTAATTGATAAATGATAACTTAGATTTTAATTACGGAATTTCCACCAAAAAAAAAAATCTTTTCTATCAAATTTTATCTTTAGGGGGGGATATCCTAATACTGGTGTGTGTATGCGAACAAGTCCTTTAGTCTCGTCTTGTCTGGTTTGCTGGTGACAGGAGAGGTCAGGGCTCGAATCCCAGACCGGTATACTGAAGTGAATTTCCCTAAACAGTTTCCCATTCTCTCTGCGTATACAGATTACGGTGCAACTCCTCAAAATTCTAACTCACACCTCCCAACTCCATTAGTGTTAAAATGCAGATAGCCCGAGAGGGTGGTAAGAAAGAGTGTAAGGGTTGTTTTTTGGTCACCTAAAGATGCCTCAACCCCTTCACCAACCAAACGACACTGGACTGATTTAAAGATTAAAAAGTGTAGGCTATATATATTTTTATACCACGTCCGGGATATCCACTTTTTTTCTGTCACCGTGCCTTACTACTTACTCTTAAGTCTTGCTGTATAAATAATATATATATATATATAACGTATATATGTATATCTAGGAACTATGGATGTGTGTGTTATATTATAGGAGACGTACTGTCTTAGGCTAAGTCAAGTTGAAAGTCCTGCTATCTAATCAATAGATCCAGTTCGATACCCGGCGTTCCCAAAAAATTGTTCTGTGAAGCAGTGGGTCTGGAACGGGGTCTAGCTCATCCTCGTGAGGACAATTGAGGAGATACTTGAATAAATAAGTAGCAGCTACGGTTTATAAAACTGAGAAAACGGTAGATAGATCGTTGTGCTGACCACATGACACCCTCTATCCGAAAATGTTGGCACTATCATCGCTAAGGGCGGCTGCCGCTCGGTAGGTATAGCTCGCTTGCGGACTCACGCCATGGAGTTTGTCAAAAACTTGTCAGGAAGCAGTGTCAATCTTCCTACGTGGCACTTTACCCCCTTAATGTGGGTGCAACAGATATGATTTATTGTACGTACTATACATAGTTGGAGATTGGTTAAGGCTGGGCTTATATCCATGCATAGTTCATAGTTAAAAACGAATAGTGCATAGCACATAGTGTAAAAGAAGTTGAAATAAATTATTTTTAATCATGTCGTTCATAATAAATACATAGTTAATAGTGTAACGCGCATTAAGTTGGTAAAACTTAAGCTTCTTTTGCGTTATTTATTAACTGGAGCATAGACAGACCTTGTGTCAGCCAATGAGAATGCGAGGGAAAGCTCTAGCCAATTAAACGCCAGTAAACACAGCAGACGGAAACTATCGTCTTTTCTTGTTTGAAATGTCCTGAAATTGATATTGATATTGATTGATTGATTGATTGATATTAAAGAATTTTTTTTTTTTGCTAACGTCAATGACTAGGATTGAATATATTATGATTGGAAATAAAGTGGAAATATTACATTTTTGATTATGTTATTTAGAAGTAGGTCCACAATGGCATACATGCCAGTAATAAAATATTATACTTGTGCCGAGCTAATGGAAATTAGCTCACACAGTTATGTGTTTCTGCCTCATGTAAACAACAACTCGTCTAGTACTACGATGGAGTTTGGACTTCCCATGGCCTAGCTGAGGCATTGGTTGTATTCTGGGGTCATCGCTAATGAGCTACATTTAACTAAAATTGAGTTGAAACAAAATATGTCTCGTTTCGCCTCTCTCATCGTCTGCCCTTCACGCATGCGCATATGTCCCTTCTGGCATCCACCCCTCCTAGCGCTGTAGCCCTGAGACATGATTGGTGGAACCCACCTCTTATCCCTTTTTAGTTTGGTCTCAATCGGGGAGTTTATTTAATATTTTGTACTAGCTAAAATGAGGACAGAACGATTCACAACTTTTGACTAGACGGTCTACTATCTGGTTATTTTCTACGTGTATACGACTTATAGCAAAGAGTGCTGAGCCAAGGCGCTATGGCGTCTGATGGAGCCGCAACACGGGTTCGCTCCAGGTAGCGTCCCGCCACACCATGGATATCCACGTCGAGTTTCTACGCAGCCGGTGTACTTCAAGTGGACAGACAGTCCATTTATCAGGATTAGAAGACGGGAATCCCCGCTGGGATTATAGTTTCGTTGCAGTCAGCTAATGTGCTGACTATAACTGTTTTCACTAGCCATGTATACTCCATTCACTGTAGGAATTACTCTCTGAAAGGTTTTTTTCCCTACCAATATCCTACTATATAAGAGATTTCTGGTAGAGAAAAAGGCCTTTCAGAAAACAATTCCTACGCTTAACAGACTTTACTAGACTACGTTTTGGTATGTATGGGTGAACGCTTAACGTCTCAACCTCATATGAATAATGTATTTAAATCACGGTTGGTGTTGATTAGGTTTATGGCCAGGTGTGCCTATTCTCAGATTATAGCGCGTTTGGTTCCTTCAGAACCAATCGCGTGTAATATTGTTGTCTATATATTGTGGGTTCAGTTTCACAGTTTGGCCTCCAGCTATATCATGGGTCAGCTGGGGCTGATTTGTTTGGACAGCTAGAGTCTTTAGTTTCAGTCTTTTCATATGTATGCTTTGTACTAAATTAGTAATGCCCTTACCCGCCTCGGTGGCGTAGTTAGCTAACGCGCTAGTCGTGTTGAGCTCGACTGCCGAGGGCGGGGAGATCGAGATTCGAATCTCGGTCTGGTGAACTGGGAGCGGTTTTTTCCTAAATGTTTTTCCACTTTCCCTCCACGCAAATGTGGGTTCACTTCCTCTATATTCAACCTTCCCAATTCTTAACCCATTAGCGTAAATAGTACTTAAGAGTTTAACCAGAACGGGTAGTAAGACGCGGTGCTAAATTAAAAAAAAAGTAGCGCCCTTGTTGATTAGTCACTACCATGCTGACAGCAAGTTAACTTGATTCAGTTGTTACATAGTTGAATCACTCGATGCTGATAATCAAGTACAGTTAGGAGAAGGAAGCAATCGTTATCTCATAAAGCTCTATTAAAAGGTGACATTCTAACAGGCCATCTTGTAACTAGCCTGTTATATAACTTTATACAACGTATTAACTGGACTACATTGATTCCCTGAAATGTTTAGTTGTTTAGACAGATGTAACCCAATGAACATTCTTTATGTGAACCATATATATGTACTTGTCATTTGTATCTATTTAATAAATTATTGTAACCTTTATATCTCATCCTTTGTATTTATGCAACCCCCCCTTTAACAATTAAGGCGGGTTCATACTTACTCTATGATATTAGGAACTCGAAAGTTCATTGCCGCACTTACAAAAGTACGCCACTTATTGATATCTTACGCTAGTTCTACCCAGTCCACTTCATTACACCTTATCCTTATCTTACGCTAGTTCTACCCAGTCCACTTCATTACACCTTATCCCTATCTTGAGCTAGTTCTACCCAGTCCACTTCATTACACCTTATCCTTATCTTGAGCTAGTTCTACCCAGTCCACCTCATTACACCTATCCCTATCTTGAGCTAGTTCTACCCAGTCCACTTCATTACACCTTATCCTTATCTTGAGCTAGTTCTACCCAGTCCACTTCATTACACCTTATCCTTATCTTGAGTTAGTTCTACCCAGTCCACCTCATTACACCTATCCCTATCTTGAGCTAGTTCTACCCAGTCCACCTCATTACACCTTATCCCTATCTTGAGTTAGTTCTCTCCAGTCCACCTCATTACACCCTATCTTTTTCAGGTCCGTTCTAATGCTATCCTCCCATCTGCGTCTAGCTCTTTCCAGAGGTCTCTTCCCATTGGGTTTGCCAGTTAATGCCCTGAACGTGGTTCTAGATTCTATCATTCACGCTGCATGTCCTGCCCACCGTAATCTACGAGATTTGACTATCTTGACAATGTATTTTGATTAGTATTGGGAATTTAAATAATAAAAAATATTCAAATAAAAATCAAATTTAATTATAACGTACTGTGCAAGCACCACTTAAAATTAGGTTAACTGTATATTTCAAAAGATACAGTTTAATTAACGTTGTTTCCCAAGTGAACGGTAAGTGAAGTATTTTTTAAATAATGTATCTAGTAGAGCAAAGAGGTTTAGCTTATTTCTATTAATACAAGACAAATAGATTTAAGTAAGACTTTAATCTCTACCGTTCATTAATAACACATTTGTATTTTCCTTATGAATTGTACACTGTACGCTATGCACTATTTACTATAAGCTATGCGTTATGCATTAATATAAGCGCAGACTAAAATAAAATTTGGAATAAGTAATAATGTAAAATAAAGAATAATTAAAAAACAACTAAAAAAAATAGAATGAGTCCTGAAGCCGTTCCTCAATGGGAATAGAAAGAGGGAAAAAAACTTTTTTTCAAACAAGAATATAAAATAACAATGTTAATTTAAAAACGATGTAGTTGTAAAGGTGTTATGTATACAAGCACCTACACACTATCCTCGATATTACTAACTCGCCTGGCTGTGGTCCAGCTGGCTGACCCTGGCTGGTTAATTGAATGATTGCTGTGAGGAGACCTATAATGTCTGATGAACAAAAACATTTTAAACAAAGAGAAAACATACTGTTAAAATTCCATGGCGCCCATGATAAATAGGCCTATTCCAGAACTGTTGAGAAAACTATGTGTAGAGATACACGCTCCAGTGGAACCTCGTTATTCTGAACTAGTTGAGACTAAAGCTTATCAAAACGTCAGGTTGGTTTAAAATAAATCAAATATTGCTTCAGTACAAACAGAAGAGTTTAATTTTATTCACATGGTGACCTCAACATTCCTTGAATATTTGTCAAGGATGTCCTAAAATTTGTGCGCCGCCTCGATCCACTATCATTGATCTTTTGATACAATAATACTACGGGCTATTGATCAGACAGCAAAAGTTTCACAACCACAATCTTCATTTATTAATTCAAATGCGCAGTCTTTACAACATTTTACAGTGTATCCAAAACGTGCCGACACACCTCGCCTACGTTGATTGCTTTCCAATACAAATGTTATCCAACACGTCCCATGATACAACTGAGATCTACGATACGGATGAACTCTTTATCATTTAAGAATCAAATAGCCGAAGCTGTTATTAATTTTAGAGAGGAATTCACCATCTAGATATCATATTCTGAAAATTGAAAAATGACACCTAGATATAATATCTAGATGGTGAATTCCTCTCTAAAGTTAATAACAGCTTCGGCTATTTGATTCTTAATATTATCTGTACAGTTATAATAATAATTGTACGAGTGGCAGTAACAAGCTAACTACCGAGTCGAAGAAGGCTGCGTTATCTGATGGCTCGTGAATAAAGCTGACGATTTTCGCACGTCCATCATAGACTCTGCCTTAAAATATGAGTGAAGAATTACCCTGGGCACAGGATGACTCCTGGATAGATCGGTGGTAGAGCATTGACGTACTAATCCAAAGGTCCCGGTTCGATTGCCGTGTCCAGGTGTCATTTTTCAATTTTTCAGAATCTTATCATTTAACTGACCTCCGACATAAACTGACCCTGGATCTCACGGCAAAAGGTGGAAACAGAACTTAAATACGTTATTTTATTTTTACCTTACTTTATGATGTTTGATTATAATATTAATAACTTTAATATTACTTTAATGTAACAAATATTATATTTTAATTCTACATTGGGCCTAATCTGTGATTATAATAAATAAATAAAATTGATTTAAATGGCTTCAACCGGCACAAATTTAATGACAACTTTTTCTCTTCATTTAAAAAGTTTGTCGTTTAATGCCGTTATGATTTTGAAAGATATTCAACAACTGTTGATACCACCATGTGAAGAAAATTAAAGTTTATGTGTGTACTGAAGAAATATTTTATTTATTTTGGCAAAAAACAAAAAGTTTTGGTTTAAAACTGCAAAAACACTGGCCTTTTCTCGCGTTCCCCCACCTTAAACGGGAGAACACTTATGGGTTCTATAGCCTACGATTGTATAATACCTTACACAAAAGTTATACCAAACTAGTGTGACGTCATCATGAATAAAAAATACAACAAAATTGAATAACAATTATTTTAAAATTGAAAAAAATCTAAACTGATCCTGATCTCGCTTTTGTAAAGTGTAGAATATAGAAAGCAACCCCTAGATACGATTTCAGGTTTAAGAGTAGTCTTGCACCTTAAATCTCGTTATGTCAGTCGCTATAAGGGCTCTTAATCCATGGGGTGGAGATGAGAAGGGTAGTTTAAAGAAAGTGCGTCAGCATGCGCACTGAGATATTTTTGAAAAAATCACAGCAATAAATCGCAAGTGCAAACCCCTCCCCCGTTGGATGTAGGCCTGACGACCTAAACCACGTGACCACAGGCGCGTGTGGTTCCGTAACTAAACTAAACAGTTAATCAAAGCGCAAGCTCGTTGAGAGAAGTGTGTATTTAGAGTTTTCCAAAACACACACGCCCCCGACCTTAACTTATAATTATCCAATATTTCAGAACAGTCTTGGCAACTTATCCCGGTGTCTTCACACTCACCGTAATTAACCTCAATAAGTGGCGGCTTGGGTGATGTTGCCAGGGGAGACTGTACCAGTAAATTGATCCTTCCACTACAGAAACTTTCTGTTCCTGTGAGTGCGCATTCATATGTTACCGTGGACTCTCGCGTTTGCCGGAATACAAAAGCGGAACCGAAATGTTGTCACGTGACGAGCTTTGAGCCAATATCAAGAAATCGGTGCAAACCGCGTTGTAAACTCTGCACTAGTAGAAACTATATCAGCTCTGTCCACGCTTCTACGTGAAAAACTCTGCGTAGAAGGACAAATCCAAATTTCAAAAACCAACCACCTCATTAAGCGCATGCTCCTACAGAGCAATATACAAGTATAAAGCTGTGTCTACTGTTGTTAAGTTTATTTGAAATGACTCTATAAATGGATAGCGCGCGTGTCGTTCTCGTCTTGTGTTGATTCGTTTCATTATACAACGTAATAATAATTATAAAACATCCATAGTGATAATAATATAAATTATATGTTTATCCACTATAAAATAATAATAATAATATATTAATAACAAACTGTTATAAGTTCGCGTTGCAAAGCATTATGTGTCAACATATAACTTGTGAACTGTCGCGGCCACTCGAGCATATTCTGCTCTATATTTTTTTGGCGAACGTGTGAATTAATCTTTACTTTGTAAACTGAGCAATGTGTGTGATTTGTAGAACAGTTCTTTTCTGGTAGCCTCAGCTAGAACTGTTCATAAATTATCCATAGTCAGTCCAATATTATTATTCTTAGCGCCGCGTCTTACTACCCATTCGAGTTATACGCTTATGTATTTAATTACGCTACTGGGATAAGGATGAGGAGGGTTGATTTTAGAGGAAGTGTACCCGCATTTGCGTGGAGAGTGGGAAGTCCTCATGTAACGTTGACACGTTCAGAGTACGCTCGGACCAAGCTCACTCGGAAGCTGCGCGCGCAGTCACTCATATCGTGTGCACACACCCAACCCAAATGCACTCTGACTCCGATCAGAGTATACTCGGCTTATCGGATCGGAGTATAGCAAATTTTCGAGCTTAGGGTTCGGCCAAACTGACAAGCGAGCGAGCGCGTGATTAGTAGATAGCTCTAGATAGTTGTTGACTAAGAGGCAAAGGTTCGAATCTTGGCTCAGTGAACTGAGGGTGGTTTCTGACAAGTGATTTATTGATGTGGTTTTCTCATCCTCTCTCCACGCTAATGGTGATTCTTATTTGTAAAGGCCTACTTTGATTATAATATTGAAGTATTATTAACATATCAGTTTTACATATATATATGTATGTATGTATGTTTTATTATCTTACCAATTAAATTAGACCATTAGTAGCAAGTGTGCTAAACCTATCATATTAATAAAAATATCAAAATGAGAAGTTTTCCTAGCACTCAATGAACCAACATATAATAATATTGCTTAGCGCCTGTAAACTAGACTGTACCGGGTCGAGCGCGCGCGCTCAGTCGCTCGCTCGCTCCAGTCTGGCCACATCTCATTACAACCAATGTGTTCTATTTTATATTTTAGTCGCTGTCTCGCCCAGTCTGGCCGTTCCCTAAGAATGGAATGGTATGAACGCATTCCTGAATGAATATACGTGACAAACCACATTCAATTGGCAGAGTTTTTTTAACACCTTGTATTACTACCCATTCGGTTTATACGCTTATATACTAATTACGCTAGTGATTTTAAAGATTAGGAAGGTTATATTTATAGGAAATGTACTCGCATTTTCGTGGAAGGAAAGTGGAAAGCCACTTTGGGGGCAAAAAAACAGCCTCAGTACACCCAACCTATATTTGAACCTTGATACCCCCTTCATCGGCAGTCTAGTCTACTGCGAGAGTAGCGCCTTAGACCACGTGACCACCGAAGTGGGTTGAAATTATTTAGGTCGCGTGAAATAATTTCATCGTCACACATTGGGTGCTCTCATAAGGACTCACCAGTCCTGATCTGATCTAGATATTTATGAATACAGGGACGGGCTTCCGAGTGATTGATAGATATTAGTGTAAGACTATTTTCTTAAAAAAAAAAATTGACATCACCGTTAAATTAATCATTTATAAATTCAAAGCAAAGTAGTGTGGTAATGGACGGGAGGGACATAAAGAAAGATCCGTCAAGGCTGTCAGTTTGTTTAGGCCTTACATTTGTCAGCCCACGTATTTTGTAAGCCTTGGTATGACGAACGAACCTTTACGTTTCTGACGCGAACTAATCCTCATATGACGTCATTGGTCCCTTGCATCCTCCCTCCTTCCCTCAATCCTCATATGACGTCATTGGTCCCTCGCATGCTCCCTCCTTCCCCTCAATCCTCATATGACGTCATTGGTCCCTCGCATCCTCCCTCCTACCCTCATCCAATTTGTGGCTCATCACCTGTCCAGGATATAAGCATTAAATTATAACGATTCAATAGGTATGAAGAAGGTGTGATTGAAATTAAATGAGCCCTCATTTGCGTGAAGGGAGAGGGGGAAACCAAAGAAAAAGATGATATGCCAAATGCTATAAAAATCCAGACCCTGCTTATTATTTTTTAAACTCTAACAAGTTACAAAGATTCACTCAAACCTAAACATAATAAAAAGTGGTAATAGTTTGTCAATCCTGGAATTTTAAAAAAATAGAAAAAAAATATTAATTTTATGTAAATAAATATCCAGTTAGAGGAAGTGGATTTAAAGTACATCCTACTCTGGACACAAAGTGACGTGCAGCAGTGGAGGAAATAGCTTCGTTGTGCTCGGTGGCTCAGTCCTAACTGGGCCTCCTATAAAAATCAAGTAATTATTTTCGCAGGTCTTATGATAGTTCACGTTCCGTTCAAACAAGATATTTTCCCTTTTTTCCTCAAGTTATTGCTAAAAGTTGTCGATAACCATAACATACGAGCTAGAAAAAAACACAACACACATCGTTATGAGTGCATGCGCGAAATAGTCTGGCGGGAAATCCGTGCGCGCGCACGCACACACACACACACACACACACATGCACACACACTCTCTCTCTCTCTCACTCTCCCCTCACATCCGCCTTTGTTCTTTTGTTTAGATTGTTAACCTCGAATCTTTTCTGTCCACTCTCTCCCAAAGTCTTTTTAACTTGGCCTAGGTCAAAGCCCGTTAACCTTGTCAAAATAATGCTTAATTCTTTCCTTTTTTTTCCCCCCTAAAATAGATATATTACACATGGCGGGAAGTTATTTGTGTTGCAATCTTCTTTGACTTTTTATCCCATTCTGAAAATATACAAAGCATTTTCTATCGCGCTGACCTCGTTTTATTCGATACCTTGATTTCATGGGCTACAATATATGAGCGATAAAGGAGGCTATAGCCGCCCCCCAACCTTATCACGTTGAAATATTAACTTTTTCTTTTTTTTTTTTAAATATGATAACATAAAATTGTATATTTGATATTTGGCTACAATTCGCTATTAACATCTTAGAATCATTATATTATAAAATGTATATTTCCTCTCTTTCTCTCTTCAAAAGCTTTCTTTTCATATTGTTCTGTTCAGTAAACTAGTGAAAAATATAGTAATGTTTCTTTTCATTCTTCGTTAATTTCAGGGTTTTTTTTTATACGAAAATCAGTTCTAGAAACTCATAACTATGCATTTTATATGTTCATAAAGCTCAGAATTATGTTCAGATGCTTTAAAATTCCCTCCCACAAGGTTAAATTCCTGAAATTTTCTCTCGAGGACTCCAATCCACCTCCCATTTGGAAAATCCACATTTTAGCTTTTGTCATTTATATATTAATTACATAATATTTCTATAGTAATTCAGAAAATGTATTCTGTCTTTTGACAGGTCCGTTGCTTTATCCAAATTGAGTTCTTTAGCATGTCATATCAGCCAGCAGCCTCCTTTTATTAATTATATATTCTGAAATTTCATCTTATTTTCTTGTTTGAGGTCTCTCATTGGCTGCATTCGTGTTCTCTCTCTTCTCCTTATCCTTTACACTTTACCTTCTACGACATCACTCAGTATTATATTTCTGCTCATAATGTGACTCATCTAGAATCACCTGTGATAGTTGTTCTCTCTTCATTTATTCTTCTTAGAACGTCTTCTTTAATCACTCGATCTGTCCACTTTATCTTCTCTTTTCAACCTCCGGCATTACATCTCGAGGCTTCCCAAAATCTCTTTTCCTCAGGGTCCAGGTTTCATCTCCGTGTAAAGTGATGCTCTCTCGTCTTCTTGTGGTCAATCTCCCCTAAAATATAAGACAAGTTTGGCAACGTTGATTCGTCGATGTTGCCAGTAGCTCCTTCTTAACGCAACACACCACCTACCAACATAACTGACGAGAGCGAGGGGATTTGGTTGATAAACTTTTCCCTCAGCGGTGATATTGGGTGTGGTCAGGAGCATCCTCTTCTTTCTAAAAGCATGTTTTGATCAGATCTATCAAAACTGAGAGCTAAAGATCACACTTGGGCGTATGCATACGTGAAAGTAGATCTAGTGGCTTTTTTGGGGGTCAGAAATGTTAATTGTAAGAAAATTTTGCTATACAGTAAGAATACAGTTAAGGATACACATAGGTGGGCACGCGTGTTAAGGTGTCAACCTAACCCAGTCTGGTTTCCAGGTGATGATGGGAAGGTGAGGGTAATCGAATCCCGATGCTGTACACTGAGTGTGATTTTATTCTCAAATAGTGTACAGCCACTACTACTCCACGCACGGAAATGTGAGTACATTTTCCGTAGATTATGCCTTCCTCGTCCTTATTCCATTAGTGTAATGATACGCGTGTAAGCCCGAGATGGCATTAAAACGCGGTGGGGAAAAACACGTGGCGTTAATCAAGATTATTTTTTTAAATAAGGATTTCTAAGATTTCTTTAAACCAAATCATGAGTTTTTGTGGTTGTCGTTTTTGTTGTTGTAACTGGAATCAAAGTTACTTTTTTCCGAAACTAACGAACTCATTAAGCAGCCGGCATTCGTCACTAGTATCTGCAGCAGCACCGGAAATAGAGATCCGTCTTTACAGTATCAATGACGTCACAATGTACTTCCTGCCGAGGACATCCCCTCTTATCCTACCCTTCTTTCCGCTCCCTGCAATCTGTGAAATGTAGGGGGATGATAAAAAAAACAGTATGTACATCTGTCAATTTTGAGATTTTAGCAAGAGATTACTCTCAACAGGGCCGTTGCCAGGGCAGTTGTCTTAACCGCGGTAGCTCGGGCGAAAATCCTCCGAAAGGAGCGGATAATTACTTTTTTTAGAATATTGAAGTCCACCCGCTTTGGTGGCCGCGTGGTCTAACGCACTACCCACGTGTTAAGACTAGACTGCCCAAGAAGGGTAGAACAGGGTTCGATCTCGGTCGGGTGTATTGAGGGTGGTTTTCCACTCTCCCTCCATACAAATGCGGTTGCATTTCCTCTAAATTAAACCTTTATCATCCCTATCCGATTAGTGTAGTTAATACATAGGTACATAGCCCGAATGGGTAATACCTAATAAGATGTGGTGCTGAAAAAAAACCCAGATTAAACATTTCTTAAAGCAATTACTAATATCAACACATTCTTTATAAGCCAACATAACATATGGCATAAACCTAGTACTGCACACTCAGCCCTGGCTCCTAGATATTTACTAATTGGAAAATAAGACTTACAAACTAGCTTAACCCCTAGGACAGTACGTATTACACTACACACACAGCCCTAGCTCCTAAATATGGGAACATGCTACATTCAATTAAATAACATTCATCTAATTTGCAAGAACATTTTTTTTCCCCCTGAATGTATACTTCCATTTTATGACAAGTATTCCTTTGAGATTCAACTGCCAAACATATAACTGGCCCATAAAACCGAGTTAACCAGCAAAGGTTATATTTTTATAGCTTTGTTTACATAAATACACACGCAAGTATATATGTCCGCGCGTATTTTTAAATAAATCCTATGCATGGTGCCCATCAAACTAGAATATATAATCAATTTTTTCTAGGTTAGGAGAGGAATTTCCATAATTCATTTACACTCACACAAAAAAAAAAAAATCGCCAAATTTGAGTATGAATATGACAGATTTTGTTATTAAATTTCCATGAATTTCGGCATATTACATTAAAAACTTATTTTAAGAGGCGATTTATTTTAATCTTTTAAAAAAACCTTAGGAAAAATATGAATAAACTACAACGAATACTTTATTATTATTATTATTATCATCATCATCGCGTCTTACTACCCATTCAGTTATAGGGCGACACACATGTACTAATTACGCTAATATATTAGGAATGAGGAAGGTTTAGTTTTAGAGGAAGTGTACTAGCATTTGCATGGAAGGAGAGAGGAAAAACCACTCTCAGTATATTTGACTGGGATTTGAGCCCCGATCTTTCCATCAACGGCGATCCCAGTGCATTGCGAGTGTGACACCTTGGACCATGCGGCCACCAAGGTGTGTAAAAAATACTTTACTAAGTAACGCGTCTTACTACCCGTTCGGGACGCCTATGTATTAGTATTAATCATACTAATGTATTAGGGATTATGAATGTTTAATTTAGAGGAAGTGCACCCGCATTTGTGTGGATGAAGAGTGGAAAAACATTTAGGTAAAACCACCCTCAGTGCACTCGAACGGGATCGAACCCTGAACTCCCCGCACGACCGGGTAGTAAGACACGGTAACAACAAAAATATGGGATGATCCTTGCCATTTAGTCCGCCTGTCCACCGATTTGGGTAAATTGTACCATCTAACCTGGAAAAGTCCTTTCATTCGTCAGGACATGTTTATTTATTATTATGTTTTATAAAATTTTGGAGTTAACGTTGTTTCTCATAAGGCGACAACATTTATTGAAGGTCGATATTGGTACCATTGCTATCCTCTTCTCGGAGAACAATGAAGACAAGGAATTAATGGGGGACCTACCCCCCCTCTACACTTTAAAAGCAGTCCCTACCATAAATCACCATAGAAACTTGTCTATTGTAACGATGTTTTGAAAAGGAACTGCTCTGGTGATAATAAATGGTGCAGTGCTTTCGAAAGCGGGGGTTAGGGAGGTAGCTATTTGGCGATATTTCCGTCATGACTCCCTCCACCAGAAAAATTACTCACAAAATATTGCCGTATACTCAGACCATAGTCAACCTACTATTTATTACCCACCTCGGTGGTGTAGTTAGCCAATGTGCTAGTTTCGTACTGAGCTAGAGTGCCCAGGACGGGGAGATCGAGGTTCGAATCTCGCTCGGGTGAACTGGGAGTAGTTTTTCATAAATGATTTTCCACTCTCCCTTCACGCAAATGCGGGTCCACTTCCTCTACATTCAAACTTCCCAATTCCTAACCCATTAGCGTAATTAGTACTTAATCGTAAAACCCGAACGGGTAGTAAGACGCAGTGCTAAGTATAAGTATATAATTATATATTATATATATTTACACTATTTGACCCACGTTGTCTACTTGTGACGTCATGGTAAGTCAAGATAGGATTCCTCCCATGTTTAAGCCTACGTCATTTTATTCAGCGAGTTTTAAAGACATAACTCAGAAACAAAAATCGCAAATTCTTAATCGATTAAAAAATAGTCCTACTTTGCGCAAAATTATTTTGTTGATCTTGAAATAGTTTTTTTGTCAATTTTTTTTTTAATCGTTTACAACTAAGACTGTTTGGTTTAGTCCCTAAAATGGCCAATAGGAATCTTCCTACCAGGATAAAGATTTAAAAAAAGTCCGTGGAAGCATACGTCTATCTTGAATAGGAAACAAGAAAAAGTTAATTTTGAAATGAAAGTCAATGCTGTTCAAATTCAAATAGTAACGTGTGTATACCAGTTCGTAGAAAAGGGGAAGTGCTATCAGCAGTTGAACAAGGGACTTCGCACGGTGAACTGCTCATTTTTTTATCTTTCTTTCTATTCCGTACTTTGTCATCTAAGTGTGACAGTGCGAAAAACGCTTAAGGCCCTTGGCCCTGTCAGAGTGCAAGTCTAAAACCTATTTTGTGGGATGGTCGGTGGGAGGCGTGGCTTCACAACCGACCAAAGTATCCTTCCTCACCAAAAAGAACAGATGTATCACGGAAACCATAGATGGTGCTAGCTACCGGACAGGTCTTGCGGAAAAATCATACGTTTGGAAATATCAGTTTTCTCGAGAACAAGTGAAATTTTTATGTTAATATTTTCAACACCCCTTCTAAGATAAATGTATCGATGTTTATTAATTGTTACATTTTCTTATTTTTTTTTATAAAGCCAGCAGCTTTGAAAAATGACAATTTTATCGATATTTGATCACTGTTAAAATTATAGAGAAGGTGTGTATATAAAAAGTATAACTTAATAAACATGCTAATATTCTTGAACAAACCGTTTCCGAAAAGAAAATTGCAAAACAACCATAATTCTTGAAGTTATCCGTTTGGTCCCATGGCTCTGCATTTCCATGCCAAATGAAAAGGGCCAATCGCCTTAAGGGGGTCAAGTTAAGATGCAACCCGCTTAGCGAAATAGCTTCGAATTCACCAAGTAGGCAACGCCGTTAATTAAAAGCTATACCTTCTACTAGATCTGCTTTCATGTATTCATACATAACGGGGGTAACACTCGGTAGGCTAGGGCGTTTATCTCGCTGTGCTGCTTATGAAGTAGAAGGGAAGAAGAAGTTGAAATTATAATCCCCCATCTAGCCAAATAGTAAACACCCTGGAACTAGGGCAGGGTGTATAGTGCAAAGTTAGTTTGTAAGTCGTACTTCAAGTTCTTAGTTAATAGTGTGGTGTGTCTATCCCTGGCCACAAATCTGAAATAGATGGATTTTGTTTAGACATGATATCTACATGCTATAGAGTGATACCTCAGGGCATCTTTTTTATTTTGACATTGGCCCTTAAATAATGTTTATATTTCTAAAATAAGTTACGTTAGTATTAGAAAATTGGACATTTTTTGAAAACAGCCTTTAAGATCTAGTTCAAAATGAATACCTGGGAATTGTCTTTCATAATAAATTAGAATATGTTTTTACTTTTATAAATTAAAAATTATTTGAGGCTGGTTCACAATAACTAATTTTTGAAAATTTGAAATTTGTTAAAAATGAACGATTTTGTTGAAAATTAATGAAGAGTGTTTATTTTTTAAATGAAAACTTACTTAACGGTAGTTTATTAAATACCCTTTTTTTAAAAATATCTAATTCTAAGCTATGGGAAAGTTTGTGCGATTGTTTCGTATCGTCGACCTTGGTGGTCTTGAGGTAAGGTGCTCGCCTCAGAGTCCGGTGTCCGTGGGTTAAAACCCAGCCGGGGTCGATGGATTTCTCTTGAGCGATAAAAATTCGTAGCACAACTTCCTTCGGGGAGGAAGTAAAGCCTTCGATCACGTGTCGATTGTACCATGTAAAAGAACCCTGGAAGGTTTGTGATAATACCTATCCCGGCAAAATTGGTAGGCTCTTTCGCCCTCGCTCATATAAATTCTCGTGTGCTGATATAATCAGTCGGTTCAGAAAGTGCACGTTAAATACCTCAAATAAAGGAAATGTTTCATAACTTACAATTTATTTTGTGTGTGTGTAAAGTTCTTGGTGAATTGAGATTGTTTTGAAACCGATACCCATGTCTCTTTGGGCTAGGATTCCTGGGATTGGTTCATTTCATTCTCCTCTCCCCCTTCCCCCATAAAATCCCTTTCCTTCGATCGCGCTCCTAAACGCTGAAACGCAACACGCGGCCATTAATTGAAAATCACCGGCCTGGAAGAGCTAATAACTCTCCCGTTCTACAATGCGCATGCGCTAGCTTGAGAGGAAACAGGGACGACATGTGACTATGTGGAAATTACCCCTTATATTTAAAGCACGAGTATGTACCTATGTTCTTGTGAGGGAATTTTCTCTTTAGGAGCTGCCTGTGACCACAACTGTGTCTACATTTTCTGTTTGGACCTGCCTGTGACCACAACTGTGTCTACATTTTCTGTTTGGACCTGCCTGTGACCACAACTCTTTCTACATTTTCTGTTTGGACCTGCCTGTGACCACA
>CABFWB010001985.1:75477-85881 GCA_902151455.1 Timema bartmani
AAAAAAAATTAAAATGTACATTTTTTACAGATTTTTTTTAAGAACAAAGAAGTGAAATAATTAACTAAGATCATTGACGTACATTTAAAAAAACAGGAGTACATGTTTTCATTTTAAAATTGGAATCTGGAAAAAATTAAGTTGACAGTAACTTCTACTGTACAGTACTATTTTAATTTTTCCCCCTTTGAATACTCATCGCCCCCAAATCGCCCTCCACTTATTTATTGCCCCCCTGATAACCCAAATCGCCAACTTGGGGGCGATCGCCCCCCAGGTTGGGAACCACTGCTATAGACTCAAACTGAACGGACCATTATTGAATATGAAACCGGCCCATTCCATTCGAGTCTAGGTAGGTGTCGCTTTGTGTTTGTTCTTAAGCTGCACTTGAGGCGTACTAAGTCTCACTGAATCTGGCCCTTAGTATCTTATCAAAAATACCGCGATCATCCATCGTTTATCCACTCTACTTTAGTGCTTTCTTACTTTCGACCCCTCGGAGAGAGAAGTATTGTGATAGTCAAAAAAATAAAATAAAAAAAATCACTAAATATTTACGTTTCTTGACCCCTTGAAAACAAAAGTGATTTTCGCGATGCCGTTTTTTAGTCTCTTTGTCTGTCTATAATCTCGGTCTAGAGCCGAAACCATTTCACCGATCGTGATAAAACTTGGTATCTAGGGTTTTCATAAAGTTCCCCCTGACGAGTTCTTGGAATTAGATAATTAATATAAAATTAAGGACTGTTTACTGAAGGGCAAAAAGAGATAAAATTGATTTTTTTCGAAATCCACTTTAACGATTCTTATTAAATTTTTTAACTAAGCATTGCTAACGCTACAAACCAAACGTAAATTCCTATTTTCCCATGAAAATTACCATAAACAGGCAGAAATTTCCCATTTTGATGATATATCCGCAACTAAAATCTGTTCATCGCAGGAATTGTTTTCTGAAAGGCCTTTTTCCCTAACAGAAATCTATTATATAGTAGAATATTAGTAAGAAAAAAGGCCTTTCAAAGAGTAATTCCTACCGTGAATGGAGTATATTTGAGATACAAAATGACGTTCATTGTAAAGTTGTAGTAGCCTACTGTTTAAATTGGAAATATTTTAGTCTGGAATATATTCGTATAAAAACATTCTACTGGAGCAATATTTTACTTATGTTGGCCAAAAAAAATTTACTTATAAAAACTGCAAAAAACACTGGCCTTTTCTCGCGTCCCCTACACTCCCACCTTGAATGGAACATTTTCTTACCCACTTTTCTATTTGAGCGGATATGACGTTACACTGACACATTATATTTCACTCTCGACTTACGTGAGACGATTTTGAGAGAGAGAGATCAGTAAACGCCACGCACCAGACAATAATAGCGAGCGAGACTTCATACCCCGCCGCGCTTATTGGTTCATTGCTTACTCACCCTTGCTGAAAGATGAGGGTGTGGGGAGTCTCAAGAGAGGAGTTCTTCCCCCACTCTACTTCTTTTGTCTTTTGATAGAGATTCCCTACAATTTCTCTTCCTTTCAGACATCGAACCGTCATTCGCACAAAGTGGAATAACGCGTCCCTTGAGGCAGACTCCCAAAGAAACTTTTATTGACACTGTTCGTTAAGAGGAAACTTTAGATGGAGAATTGTGATGCAAAAGTCTAATGTTCGTATTGATAGCCTCCTCTGTCAGCTATAAAATCCACTAGATCTGCTTTTATGTATTCGTACGTCAAGTCATGTTATATTTAGCTGTCATTTTTGACAAGTACAGTATAGTGTTGATAATTCGTATGTCAAAATTCCAGACCGTCGATAATCCGGATCGCCAAGAAAAAATATTTTTTATAAAAATAGCCACAGTTATATCAATAACAGCGACATGACCGCCAAAAAACTTACCTCAACCCTTGTTTATAAAATAATTTTAAAAATTGAAACTTTTTCCGTTGCCGGATTTTTTTGCCTTATTATATTTATTTAGAATTTATGATATTTAGCAACAAAAAACAATGTGTTGGTTCGTTGTTTAAACAAAGTGAAAATGTTTCTACTTGAGTTTTCGTAATTATCCAGTCCATGCTTTTTTTTTTAATTTTCGGCCTAGGTATTATATTTTCGAAACTCCGGTCAAATCGATAATCCGGACTGGGCCGATCCCCAATTAGTCCAAATTATCAACACTCTGCTGTATTATCAATTCCTTTCCACACCCATTTCATTGGTCGAATGTTCTAAAAGCGTCACGAAGGGAGTAGAAAGATATTTTTTCTAAGGGTTAAGGGGGTCTGCTAGAAAATATTTGGGGGTCCATACAATTTCAGGGGGTGTTTGTACTCCCTTCCCAGCACCTACCTTTCTACGCCCGTGAGCGGCACTCTCCAAATAGATTGGACTTCCGATGACGGGTAGATCGGGGTTTAAATTCCTGTCGGATGTACTGAGGGTAGTTTATCATAAATAGTTTTCCACACTCCCTTCCGCAAATGTGGGTACGCTTCCTATAAATTCACCGTTTCTCCTCTCTAACATATTAGCACTATTAGTACATACGCGCACAGCCCAAGTGGGTAGTCAGACGCGGTGACAAAAAAAATCAGTAAAAGTAATCAATAGGTAGACCTACCTATAAAAAAGCACCAACAATATATATTGTTAAATGTTATCTTTGTTGGAAGGAAAATAGTTTAGATTTTCTAATCAGATATGCCTACTAAAATCCACCCATAGTTCAGGGGTAACAGTTGTAAAGGAGATGAAAAATAAAGTCAAACATTGAGACCAAAAAAAATCTATATTGGAAATCTACTCTAGCCTCTCTCTTTCCGATTTCTTAATGAAACGCATATGATCAAGCGTTTCCACAAACTAGGCTGGATACAAGACTTGTTTAGAACGGAACTGCGCACGAGCGATATTTTACAATGTCCAAAGCCAACGCAAGAAAAGTATTTTAAATCTTGTTTTCACCAAAATGGAGCCGAAAGTTCTGAATGGGTAGAAAGTTTAAATTTAAAAAAAAAAGTGTGATAACTAACATAAAACCCTATTAACAATCTCAAATTCTTAAAATATTCTATTGTGACGATAAAAACATGACTTTATTTGATAGAAGATTGAAGGCTTCTTTCTAAACCTTTGGCTTAATCTCCGAAGTATAAATTTTCGCGTAAGGCGTTTTGGGATTTTTTTTTTACTTTAAACTGAAAATTTTAAGTTTTTAACTGATCATAAACCTGCTGATCGTTTTTGCCTACATTTTGTTGAAATCCTACTTGATAGCATTAGGAACTAGAAAGTTAATTGCCGCATTCACAAAACTACACCAACTATCCCTACCTTGAGCTAGCTATATCCAGTCCACCTCATTACACCCTGTCCCTATATGGAGCTAGTTCTATCCAGTCCACCTTATTGCACTCTATCCCTATCTTGAGCTAGTTCTATCCAGTCCACCTCATTACACCCTCTCTCTTTCAGGTCCGTTCTAATGTTATCCTCCCAACTGTGTCTAGGTCTTCTCAATGGTCTCTTCCCATTAGATTTACCAGTCAATACCTAGAACACGGTTCTAGAACAGAAATGGGCAAACTTTTCAGGGAGTGGGTCAAAAAATAAAAACGTCAGGTGGGTTTATTAAAAAGTTACAATGGTAAATTTTACAGAACTATTGTACAGTTAAGTTCTAATAATTATCAAATGGATTTGTATTATAGTGATATCTAATTCTAATACAATGTGAGTTGTTAACATTATTTAACAAATACTTAAATAAAACAGATACTTAAAGTACTTAACACTACTTGAACGAAGGAGTGTATGATGAGTGGAGCTGTGATTGTTCTTCTAAAAAAAATTCAGTCTGGTCTGGTTTTCAGAAGGTTATCGCCATGTTTGCATCGTCATATATATGTGAATAAGTATTTTCTACCATGAAACTTCGAAAAAGTAGTGTTATCTTAGGGCTAGATATTCAATTCCAAAATCCTTCGGGGAAACCCTGTAAAAACCCTAGATAACAAGTTTTAGCCCGATCGGTAAAATAGTTTAGGCTCTACTCCGAGGTAAAGACAGACAGACGGAAATGCAAAAACCACTTTTTCGGATTCTGAGCGGTCATGAAACGTTGAAATTCATCAAAATCTTGAGTTCGATTATTTTTTTTAACGATCACAATACTTTCTCTACCTCTAAGGTAGCGAGAAAGTAAATATATCAAACAACTTCTTAATTAATGCGGGATCTATAAACGTATGCAAAGCGTTTCGGTCCTCTACCATAAACTGGTTCAGGGCCAAATAAAAAAAAATATTGATTCAGTTTAAATATAGAGTTTAATTTTCTTTACATGTTGATATCAACAATCGTTGAATATGTCTTGAGCATAGCGGCATTAGATGACAAACTTTTTAAATGAAGAGAAAAAGTTATCATTAAATTCCAGGACACTCTTGACAGATATTAGAGAGCTGTTGAGATCACCATGTGAAGAAAATTAAACTTTGTTTCTACTGGGCCAATATTTGATTTAAGTTTGACCAAAAAAAAGTTTTGCTACAAAAAATTGCAAAAAAAAAAAACACTTCCTTTTTCTCAAGGCCCCTATATACCCACCTTTGAGATGCACTTCAGCTCAATATTTACATTTAATTTTACTGAATTGTAATTTGAAACCGATTTTCTTTTAAATTGACAACACGCTGTTCTATAAAACTAAAAGAGAAACTCTCAGTCTATAAAATAATAGGATTTTGCAACAGACCAAATATATTTTCTTTAGAAAGCCCCTATTTTCAGTATTTCCTACAAACAGAACCATTTCGTTAAAATTTCATAGCCATTTACATAAGAGGTGACCACATCTGTGGTCTAGTGGTCAGAGCTCCTGGCTATAGATCCATAGGTCTCGGGTTCAATTCCCGGCACTTACAAAATAATATTTCTTTGAAGCAGTGGGTCTGGAACAGGGTTTAAGTCAGCCTCACGAGGACAAATGAGTAGCAGCTCCTGTTTGGAAAACTGAGATTAAAGACCAGAGGGTTCGTTTTAATAACCACAGTCATGACACCCTCTATACGCAAATGTTGGCACTATCTTCCCTAACGGCGGCGGCCGCTCGATTATGGGGTGTCGTCATGGAGTCTTGTTATTTTTTTACTCTAGAAGTAACATTCCAAACAATTATGCATTGTAAATTTTGACTATTTTTTTTAAATACATTTCAAAAAGTATTGAAAATGATACGCTGGCGTTGAAACGGCCCGGGGGAAGAATTTTATGAAATTGCGGCGGATATTCGCATGTAGAGAGAATAGAAGAATAATATGCTGGCGCAAAAAACTATCTATAATAAACCTCCGGACGGTCGTTTATTACCCTCACATTTTATTACCTATGAGGAATTGAAACCTGACCTCGTAAATTACGGCTATGCGTGTTAGCTGACCAACTTAACCTAAAGGAAAAAAATATTATTATAATGGTGTAATGACGCGTGTGCAAAAAACGTTCATCGACGCTGAGAAAAGTGAATAAAAGGCTTCTCTAAAGCAAAAGTTATAAGACCAAAGCACTTCAAAACAAATGAGATCCAAGAGTATGTTTCCATAAATGATTTATCACTCGCCATCCAAGATAATGAGGGTACATTTCCTCTAAATTATACTACCTTCTTCCTCCTAGCCCATTAGATGTAAATATGTAACAAGTCCGGATGGTCAGTAGGACACGAAGTATGGGGCGACAAGTACAAGATTGTGAATCAGTCCTTGTCATCTTATGGCCTCCTTTAGCACACGAGGTATAAGTACAAGATTGTGAATCAGCCCTTGTCATCTTATGGCCTCCTTTAGCACACGAGGTATAAGTACAAGATTGTGAATCAGCACTTGTATTCTCATGACCTCCTTTAACACATGAGGTCTAAGTAAGTACAATATTGTGAATCAGCCATTGTCTTCTCATGACCTCCTTTAACACATGAGGTCTAAGTAAGTACAATATTGTGAATCAGCCATTGTCTTCTCATGAAGTCCTTATAACATATGAGGTATAAGTAAAATATTGTGAATCACCCTTGTCTCTCATGACCTCCATGAGCGCATGAGGGAAAGGTATAATATTGTGAATCAGCCCTTGTATTCATATTGCGTCAGACCCCTGGAGAAATTTGGATTATTAATGGAAAGGTTCGGTTACTAAGGCCATGAATATTTTCTCGACGGGTATTCCCCGGGTTTCCCCGTGACGGATAGGCGCGGTTACAAGGAGGACAGGTGCCACAAAGACGGGCTGGAGCCCTCCCACATCCCTCCCTCAGGGCAATCGATTGGTTCTTCCTGCTTACTACTCTTACTGTCCATCGTAATTTCCTTCTTGATCAATCTAGTATTGTCTATTATTTGGTACTATAGAATGATTTAAAGTTTAAACTATCGGATGATGAAAACTATTGATTCCAAACTTTTGTATCAAAATTATGATTCAATAGTTTTAATTCGATAGTCTCAAGAGCAGTTCGTTATTTTGTATTGGAATTATAATGAACATATATTTGTTCTCATCTGCTGATCGATAGTCAACCTTGTGTGCGTCATAATTATCCAGTGCCAACAAATCTGACTATCCAAAACAATAAGGTCTATTATCAATATAATCGCCTTGCTTGTTCCGAGCAATGCAAACAGAACTAAACTGAATATTTTGTTCAACAAATAGAATATAGTAGCATTGTTCGCCTCGTATGTAAGCAAACAATCAGTGTTTGTAAATGCGTCGTTTTAGTTTGGTCTGGTTGGCCGTGATGGGAAGGTTGGCTGCAAAAAAAAAGTTTCAAATTTCTAGAAAGGAAAAAAGGTGAGTCCTAATATTAATTCATATAGTAAAATATTTACTTTTTATAATAAAATATTATTTTATAAAAATAAGGTACTGGTGTAGTGGCGGAACCCTACTTGTGTAGAGGGGAGGAGGCGTTAAGAAAAATAAACCCAAAAAGGAGTCCAAGGATCCTTTCCAGGAAAATGTTGCAAGAAAAGTTGATCCACCTTGAAGCCATTCGGAGGGGTCTTTCCTTTGAAAATTTTGAATATTTAGATGATTCTATAAGCTTTTCAGAATAGTTCTTGTCCGGAAGTTTTTTTAAAAAAGTGGATGCATTAGACCGTCTAGTAGCTATTTGGAATTGTCTGTGCTTAATTTTTTTTAAATTACATTTAGAAGCTATTTGGTATGATCATAATCTGGCAAATTTTTAAAAATTGGATGCCTCTAAAAGATATTTGGAGTGGTTCTTTTCTGGTAAATTTTCGAAAATTGATTTTAGGTCTGGTGGGGGGGGGGGCAGGGGACTGCAATATGAGCCCTCCTCCCCATCCCGCTTCCCGTGTACTACAATTCTTCCTTTGTTAGTGAGATGTATTGTTTTTGGAGGTGAAAGGCAAGTTATATTAATGACTCGCTTTGCTAGTTGTGGGCTCCGCCTCCAAACCCCCACTGAGTGTAAATTAATGTAATTCCAGCGTTGTTTTGAACGTTGATTTATTTTGACAATTTTATGATTCTACCTGCCCCATAAGTGTGTCAGAAAATTTTTAAAAAATGTGTGGAAAATGTGTAAAATTTACCTAAAATCAAAAAATCTGGCTCTGGTGCAATCCGTTTTTTGAGAGGTCTTATCGTTTAGCCACAAGAGGCCTCCAAAGAAAGGTCAGCACCGACTTTAAAGTTGCTCCGCCATTTTGAATTATTTTTTTCGGGGGTTAAAAATAAAAAATTTTAACTCTTTAGAATTTTCCCATCGGTTACAGGCTAGAAGCTATAAGTTTGCCAAATTTCAAGTTTCTAGCTCATATGGAAGGGAGTGAACATCAATGTCAGTGAGTGAGTGAGTGAGTCAGCTATGGGGGCTTTATAGTATAGTGAAGTGATAGTATTGATTGACAGCTACTAATTATAACACAAACCTCCCACTTCAGGCAACACTTATTACTTATTAGTTATTGTTATGCTTCTCGATTTGACTAGGTGACAGTGACTGCTATTAGTATGTTTTTGGTTCTATAGCTTTGCAGTGGCCTGGACACAAGCAGTAAAATGGATGGTTGAAATTAGATCTTAAAATGTACATAGTTTTGAGTAACAAAAGACACTTATAAGTTATAACTACCCCAGACAGTGCTATCTAAGCTTTTTTTTGCTATGTACATTTAAATACTTAATTGTATAAATCTTTACCTAAACAATTTAAATAATAGTAATACTTCAAAGATTTCACTGGCCCTGATAAAATAATATCTGGTAGAATATACATTTTAAAATATTTTAGTTGTATATTTACTGATTTTAAACATATCGCAACAAATAACTAGTAGAGATCCACATTGGTGAGGATGAGGATTAAACATGAGGCTAGTTTGGTCTTGTTTTATGTTGATGGGAAGGTTGGGGCTCGAATCCCGCTTAGATCTACTGAGGAAGGTGTTCCTACTAGATTGTTTAACAGCCTCTCTCCATGCAACTGAGGGTACATTTTCTCTAAATTATATCTTACTCATCCCTTACACACCAGCATGATTAAAATGTGTGTAGTGAGAATGAGTGTTAAGATGTGGTGCAAAAAAAAATGTTCACCTCGGCTATGGCCTGCAACAAGCTACCCTCAACCTGCTTTGGTGCTCGCATGGTCTAAGACGTCACTTTAGCAATAGACTAGACCACTGATGAGAGAGCGATCGGAGTTCAAATTCCGATCGGGTGGCTTTCCACTCTCATGTGGGTGCGCTTCCTCATCCCTAATTTATTAGTGTAATTAGTACACATACGTGGCGCTAAAAATAATAAAAATAAAACACGTGCCCTGAGAGACTCTGTAATGAGTAATTCACACAATCACGTAATTCCAAACGACTGTCTACAAGGCTCCATCCACCCTCCACCCTGCCTTTCATGCCTCTCCACCGCTCTGACATGCCTGCTCGGACCGGTGACATCCAGTCTCAACATACCCTCAGCGACACAAACGATACTCCATTCACGGTAGGAATTACTCTCTGAAAGGTCTTTTTTCCTACCAATATCCTACTATATAATAGATTTCTGGTAGGGAAAAAGGCCTTTCAAAAAACAATTCCTACGCTGAACAGACTTTATATCTACGAGACTTTTCTCGAAATCAGCTCTGTTCATACTACTTTAAGTGATATTGTCTTTAAATTTAGAGTATCATACAATGTGCAAAGAATAAGCGTAGGATATTTGATTATTAAATCTTATTTAAGGACTGATTTATAATAATTATAATAATCATCTTAAAGAGCAATGAATATTTACCATAAGGATGGCAAGGAATACATTTGAATTCGCAAGGATGACAATCGATCAGCAAGAAAGACCAGGGTACTGCTGCCTAAAGGTGTTTTCATTCGAAAGTCCCCATCACTAATCCGAAATAAAACCCGCATTGGTGGTCACATGGTATCAGGCGTCCCTCTTGCTTTAAGGTATTCACTTGAGCATTTTATTCCAAATGGACAGAACACGCTGATTGAGCGGGAACAAATGATGCGTCCGAAAACTCTGAGCATTCAGACCAATTGCTGATGCTCGCCTTATTCCTGTGCTGTGTGCATTAACAAAAATAGAAGAAAAAGGACAGGAAAATGTGAGTGAGGTGGATGTATTGTAGGAAGCAAAATACAGTACTGTTAGGGGGGTTGGACGAAGGGCATTTCCAAAATTTCACACGAATGTCACCTCTAAAAATTTAAAATTTCAGTTAACCTTGTCGGTCATAAAAGTGCAAAGAAGGATACAAAGTCCAAGTTGAGGGTTCCATAGCACCGGATTTTATTCATATAAACCAGCAAGTTGAGTTTGGAACTGAGGAAGAAATTGATGAAATGCTACATTTGGAGCATCGCGTTGTATGAAGGAGAAACTTGGACTCTTGGGAAAGATTTAAAAGAAATACTTGGAGAGCTTTGATGAAATGTGGGGCTGGAGAAGACTTGAGTAGATCAAGCAGGAAAACAGGATGACAAATGAAGAAGTCATAAGAAGAGTGGGTGAGAAGAGAACCATTTTGGATGTGATTCTTCAGCGCAAAGGAAAGTTGATCGGACACATCCTTAGGAGAAACTGTCTTCTGCACGTCGTCATAGAGGAAAATGTTTAGGGATGGGAGCTGAAGGAGCAGGCAGAGGACAGGACACATTGGCGGTCTAAGGTAAAAGGAATGGACCTGTCGTAAGACAGAACACATAATAATATCTATAAGCTGCAAACAGCAGCCCATGATTTGCAGCAAACACCCCCTAACGGTCCGAGCTGGCGTGAAGACACGTACCCACTGAACACAAGCGAACGTCTGATTTCCCGTGAGCATCCCCCCCCCCCCCC
>CABFWB010001985.1:85900-101811 GCA_902151455.1 Timema bartmani
GCTCGTTTTATTCGGCTTGGCGCGTGCTCGCGAACAGGTATTCACTAGCCGAATCACACCGCGAACGAATACTTAAGTGAATACCCGCCTTTAGACTGGACTGCCGATGACAGGGAGATCGAGGTACGAATCCAGGTCAGGTGTAGCGAGGGTGTTTTTTTTTTTTCCTAAATGGTTTTCCACACTCTCTTCCAATATGAATGCGGGTATAGTTCCTATAGATTTGATCATCCTCATCCCTCACCACATCAGTGCAATTTGTATATTTGCGTCCAAACCGAACGAGTTGTAAGACGCCGTGCTGAAAAAAAAAAGTTATTTTAATCTCGATCTGGTGATACACGATAACTCTTCACAACCTTCTCATTTATTTTGTTCTATGTGACGAGAGAAGAACATTCTCGAGGCTTGGGAAGCTATGAAGCCCCAAACTTTCTTACACCTAGAGAAGGAGGAAAGAGGTGTTTTTTTTAACGGCAAGAGAGGGGGATGAAAACAAAGATGTCGCCTCTACCAGGGGAAGTGACAGCTCACTACTGGGGGAAACAGAGACACCTGTGGGGGGAGGGGGGTGAAAACCTCGGGGGACTTCACATCGGGGAGGAAGAAGGCCTTTACTTGAAGACTACTAAAACATAATAGACCTAGCTACTTTTTATATCCACTCTGTATCGCGGGATACTAAAAAAACAAATGACACGGTGCATCGCACAGACTTTCTCGTTCCTTTATCTAAATTAAACTTATAACTCTTTAAGATATGAGAAATAAAATAATATACATTGCTATAGAAAAATAAGTGGGGGAAAAAAAGAACATCACATTTCAACAAAGAGCGTACATGAAACATAAATAAAATTGCATTTTAAAATCCCCATTTCCCAAAAGCTGGATTTAAAATATATATATANATGTTGTCTTTCTCTTTTCACCCATAAGTAAACTAACATTAATTTTAGGGTCGGATAGCTAATTCCATAAATCCTTCTAGGGAAACTTATTTAAACCTTAAATACTAAGATTTAGCTTGATCGGTAAAATAGTTTTGGATCTAGTCCCAGTAATCGACAGACAGACAGACGAACAGAGGCACTGTAATAATAAAAAAAAAAAGTGGGAGTGTTGGAAACGCGAGAAAAGGCAGTTTTTATATAAAAAAAAAATTTTCTCAAAAGAAATCAAACAATCTTTCAGTAGAAACAAAGAGATTAATTCTCTTCCCATGGTGGCCTCAACAGTTGTTGAATATCCGTCAAGGGCTTCCGGGAATTTAATGATAACATTTTATCTTAATTTAAAAAGTTTGTCATCTAATGCCGCTCATGACGGATATTCAACAACTGTCGAGGTCACCACGTGAAGAAAATTAAACTTTATGTTTCTACTGAAAAAATATTTTATTTATTTTGGCCTAAATAATGTTTTGATATAATAACTGTGAAGACACTAGCCTTAGCTTACGTTCTCTAGACTCCCACCTCGGTTGAATAGTGCACTCAAGCGGGAATATAGATCTAGTCTACTAAGTAAGATTGTACAACCTTGAACTCTTGTTATTGATTCGTCGTTTGTCAGCACTGTTCTTGGACTGGACCAAAACAATGTCGTTGCTTCATATTTTATCTTCACAATTCCTTCCCCCATCTATTTCCTCCAAGGAGCAAGAAGGGAACTAAACGTAAAAGAAGTCTATAATGGCGGGAGGGTCAGATAGGACAAGAAAACAAATAAAAAAAGGTGGTTACTTGTCTACTGTTACCGGTCGAAGGTTTGGAAGGTAAGACACACAAAAATATATAACCTTTATTTAGCTCGAGTCTCTCCCAGGATTTAAAGAAACCGACTACAGGCTTAGAGGACTTTATTTGGTTTGATGCAATTTCCTATCCAAAATAATGTTTGTGCCTTGATTTTCTTATGGAGCTCTTCCTGGTAGCAATTAAGGCATTAAGGATGGTTCTTCACAAGAAAATCGGGATGTGTGTGTGTGTATTAAGGGTCTACCGATACGGACACCGATGAATCGTTATCAGGCGATTATTAGTGCATCGGCAACTAATCGTGATCGGCGATTATTATGCCGATTAATCGGTTATTTTTTTAAAGTAAAATTTTCTAGGTAGGAGTTTAGTGATTTAAATCGCCAAAAAAAAAAAAGTATCTGCACTGCATTTGGGTTGTGGGTCATGTAAAGATTATATAACCAGATAAATAAATTTAAGTTCATATCGTTGATAAAACTAGCACTCTAGTTACAACTTTCACCGGTTATACAAAGAGTAATCAAAAATTAAGACTATCGAAGCTTTAACTGTTGATTTTTAAATAATGTATGTTTGTATTAATTACATTAACTGTTATCATTCTCTTAAGCATATTTCCCAATAGTTGGACTTATTAATAAATAATTGATAATCGGGACTAATAGGTGTAAATAATTGTAGCATGAACAATTATTTCAAACAATCGGTAATCGGTTTTACTGAATTAGTACACCTCATATATATATATATATATATATATATATATATATATGATGGTCTGATTTATGTGAGAAGTAACTGGGGTGTGGTCTGTGGATAGTAGACCTCAAAACAACACAAAAAGTCCTTATGAACATATGTTCTATTTATGTTCGATGGTTCCCGAAGAGGTTATGCTGGAATTGTCAATATCCCTACTTGATACACACACCAATATTGCATCTCTTGTAAGTGACGTATCACTGCTGGTACACAGGCAAGGCTATAGTTATACGAACAAAGGTGTATCAAGTAGAGCTATTAACAATTCCAGAAAGGTATTTTTGTGTTGTGAGGTCTTCTATCCACACCCCAGTTTTGTGTGACCTAATATATAGCCAACCATAATTAAAAGGACACCATATTTACGATTTAACTTTAAAAATTGACAGTGAAGAACACGTGAATTGGCGTATTAATACACTAACGTGGATATGGTAGCGTTTCGAAATGACAGGTTTCTTCTCATGTCGATCCAGCTATAGCCATCCGTGTCTTTGTAGAATGAGTCCGCAGAGATTTGGCAACGCTGTCACGGGAGGGGATGAATGAGAACAAACATGGAGGAGAAGGGGGGTTACAGACTCCCCCGCAGCCTCGCAAGGGATTCTGGCAGCCCTGAAACATGTGGAAAGTCTCATTTTATGTGTAGAAGGACGGTTGGTGGGAGGGGGTGGGGCATTTGTGCTTTCTCTCCAATAGGTTGGCAACATTGAACACCTGTTGCCGGACTGCGTGGGAACAACCCAACACACACGAGGTTTGGTGGGAAGTTAGGGGGTGGTTTTGACAGTTTGAAGGACGAGACGCAGCCCTCGACACGTGCTGGTGTTCACGCAGTCTAAGTCGCTATACTCGCTTTGACCTTGGTCGCCATTGACTGCTGTTCATTCCTATACTTATATTATTAAGTCTCTATTAAGAGCGTTCATCATCCATAGCAGGCCCAACTCAGCTCCAGGCTCGCGCGAGGTATTATGGGAGTAAACAGGAAAAGAAAAGACCAAGATATGACAGAAATGTGTGTAGTGGATTCGTATTTGAATGATTACTCGAAACTTTCCTCGGTGACGATGGGGGACAAAGCGACAAAGTTTCTTATTAATAGCTACAGTATGTCCCTATTGTGACAATGAAGATTTGTGCACAGTGCTTATCTGTGAAGCCATTCTAAAATGGTCAAAAACGGCCATTTCATCGCAGTTTTTTTATCCAAATATTATTTAATATTTCAACAATGTTCAGTATTAGGAACCTTTATTAACTCTTTATCTCCATTATTGTTTCATCATAAATGATCCACTAGCAACAGTGTTCGTGTAAATTAACGACTGTATCACAGAATTGACTGGGATGTGATGCACTCTCTTAACCTTTTGGCTGAAGCTGAAGGTAATGAATCAAACATAGCCCTGCACGAATTAAGAGCAGTATTATTTCTGATTTGAGTATTTAACTTGCAATTTCTAAACATAGATTATATATTTTTCCACGACTTACAAACTAGCGCAACAAGGAGAGCACGTCTAGTAATTCAAACCTAACCCTAGCACCTAGATATTGATAGTAGAGCGAACCAGTATGTGAATATGAAATATCTTAGTCAGCATCTCTCAGAATCTAACCAAGGATCCCTCAGGCTTGTGGACGACTACTAACCACTTAGCTACGGCGAAGGACTTGAAGGGCGGCCAACCACAGCCCGGGGCCTTGGATCTATCACAGCTGATGTCTGAAATTTGCGAGTGTGGCTCAATTTTACTTTATTAAAATATTACATACTGCTGTTTCCAATATTGGATGCTAAGTATTGTTGGTTGACCTAGGTTAGGACCGACAAAGCTTTTTTAAAGCCCGTACTTAACATGTCGATAATTTTCTGAGATTCTTTTTCCCGGTGTCGATAGGAATTGTAAACAGCAAAATGGTGAATTTAAATTATCACGATCTCGTAATTTTTGTATCGCTTTGTTTTTATCATCGAGTATACGTGTATATCGTCATACCTTGTGATGATACTGTTTTGGACCCTTCTCATATATTCAAAAAGTCATGGATAAAGTCTCCTTAAAATACTTTATCCATGGAGAATCACGCGTTTTCAGAAGTAATTTCAATATATTGCGTTTTAAAACTTTCTTTCTTTCTTTCTTTAAAAGACCAACTCCTGTTGTATTTGAAAAATCATGTGACATGCTGGCTCCCTTTACCCAACAGGAAGCAAGGCTTCACAACATCAGGTTGCCAGGAGTTCTTCTATTAGTTAGTTTTAACAATGGAGACATGGGGGTCCAAGAAGCAAGGGGTAGGTCATATATAAGTGTGCGTGTGCGTATGAATCTACACAGAAAAATAGTACACAGTACTCAGATTACAGAAATTTAGTATTATCAACAGAAAGACACAATTTTTAACAGCACTAGCTCTAACGCTCCGCGTAAGTTCGGAAATTAACAAAGAACTGTATTAATTACAGTGAAAGTGTAATCAAGTCAATAAATTGTGTACAAACATCAAATTTTACAGATTTCAATCGAATTACATAAAATGAGATCGTCATAGTCGTGTGATAACAAGTGCGTAGTAAGGCATGCACGCGTCATCATCATCATCATCATCATTAAACCTGGTATCATTATATTTACTGCTCACCGTAAGACATACACGGGTTCACATTATTATAATAATCATCATCATCATCGATAAAATCCGAAATCACTATAATCGATGCCCAACCGCGGGTCGATAACAACATAATTAGTGCCCAATCGCGGAGCAATAAAATCCGATATCATATAATTGGCGCCCAATCGCGGAGCAATATCACAATAAAATCTCATATCAATATAACCTGTTCAGGTTTATACGCATGTATAATCATTACTATAATGGGGTAGGGATGATGAAGGAAGCGTTTTAGAGGTAATACACCCGCATTTGCGTGGAAGGAGAGATGGAAGCCATTTAGGTAAAAGAAAGAAAATAATATAAAACCTTTGTAATTAAAACCATTTATGCGCGTGATAATTTTAATAAAAACGTGTTTTGGGTTTCAATGATTCAATTGTTTTGTTTCAAAATTTCAAAATAATGTCTTCAGAACTTAAATTTTGTCAAACACATTTATAGCTTTTGTATTTATTCTGATTTTTCTGATTTTTATTGAAATATTAAATATTCAAGAAACAGTACAGTAGGCTACTTGTTTAGTATATTCGATTCAGAAACATGTTGTTACATTTAAATTTTCCAAGTTCAACCTAAATTTGTTTTAATAGCTGTATTAGTTAACTAGTAGCCTATAAAAAGTGTAAACGATTTGGGTGGGCTTAGGTTGGTTGGCACGCTGAGCAACTTTGCGATACTACTTCGGCAGAACACTACTAAAAGGTTGCCGACACCTGGTTTAGGCCATTCAAACCCTGAAGCAGGTATTTTTCATTAATAATACACAAGGAATGTGTATGAAAGTTTACAAAAGTATATAATATTACATTGAAATCTAAGTAAAATATCAGTGTTACGAAACAGTGTGATGTATCCACCCTGTCCCACGTAACACAATGTAGATATTAGAGCTACAGTAGCCCCGTGGCTTCTTTGGTGCTGACTGACAGCTCACAGCTGACTTATGACAGTCAACATTTAGGTATATACCTAAATGTTGACTGTCATAAGTGACAGCTGCTAAACACATGTTTTTTGCAGATCATATGGTTCGGCGTAGGGATACATAATTTGGTCCGGTAGCTTTTTAAAGCCGTCAGCTGTCAGTCAGCACCAAAGAAGCCATGGGGCTACTGTACAACCCCTCACCCCTTCTCAAAAGCGTCACGTGGTCCATGTATGACCCCTAATATAGTAAATTATTATCAATGTTGACTGCAAAAAATAAGTATGTATTTTATGTAACGTTCTTCGTAGCAAAATAATTGTACAACAGGAAAATGTTTTCGCGTGCCTTACATAGGTTCGCCAGCCCTGACCTAGGTTAATTTAATTTTACGGTACAGCTTGTAACTCGTGTGCGAAATTAAGCTCGTTTGTTAAGTACCCAGATAAAACAAAAAGATACAAATAAGCGTGTGATTAAAATACACGTTTGTCCATGTACAAACAAAACACAAGTGGCCGCCAGCTCTTTACTGCAGTAGCCTACATCTATCTCTCTCACGCGCGCACACATGTGATCCAGCTCATCTGGCCTGGTTTGCCGCGGTGACAGGAAATCGGGGTTAAAATCCACGACGCGTGGACTGAGCGGTTTTTTTCCCCCATAAATGGTTTACCACTCTACCTCCACGCAAATACTGGTACACTTAAGTAAAAGTGAGCATTCCTCATTCCCTAACACACTAACGTAATTAATACATTATGTATACAACCCAAATAGGGAGTAACACGTGTTGCTATAGTATGATTTTGGTAGGAAAAACAGTAGAAGTTAGTTACTAAAGTTACTAAAACAATTTTAATAAATTAATTCATAAAGTCATGTGATCTGCAGATATCACTTTTAATAAATATTATCAATACCTATATAATATCACAAATAATATAGTACAATTTTATAATTGTTGGCTGCAAACAATAATGTATGAATTTTCTCTACTGTTTTTCCAACAAAATTCAGGGTATAGAAACAAATGTGTCAATACCCGCTTCGGTGGCTGCATGGTCTACGGCGCTACTCTTGCAGAAGATTAGACTGCCGATGACTGGAAGATCCAGGTTCAAATCTCGGTCGGGTACACTGAGGTTTTTTTTCCAAAATTGTTTTCCATTCTCCCTCCACGCAAGTGTGAGTACATTTCCTATAAATATAAACCTACCTAATCCCTCAAACCATTAGCGTAATTAGAACATCCGCAAGAACCCGAACGGATAGTAAGACGCGGTGCTAAAAAAGAGTGTCACTTACGTCCTATACCACGTGACCACCGTTGTGGGTCACGATATAACTGTCAAAAGTGAAATCCTCGTGGTTTAGCGTATGAATACATGAAAGTTGCTCTTGTTACATTTTGAACTTACAAATAAGGAGCCCACGTAGCAGCCTTGACTTAACCCCACATCTAACCCGTGACAGTGGGAGTCGAAACAATGCCCGTGGCACCGGGTTAACCGTGTCCTGGCAGGCCCGGTTGATCGGGACGGGCCACCGTTAGCTCGGAGGAGTGACCGGCCCAAGGTCACCAGCACGTGGCTGGCTGATCTGAGGAGTGTGGTACAGCTAGTGACCCCCCTGCGCGCGCTCTCGGCGCTAACTGGGGACTCTTCATCTTGCCCTTCGCGCGTGAGCCGATGTTTCCGTGCTTAATTCAGTACAAGTCAACCTTTATCACGTGTAAGACAAATCACTGTGGCGACTAACAGCACAACATAAAACTATCATGGAAACATGTAAGCGTGTGCGAAGAAACTTTTTAAATGTGGAGCGAAACTTGGAACATGCGAAGTAAAGCCTAAGTTAAAGATAAGGTTTTGTTGTTGTCACAAAACTAATTTTTAAGCCATCCATAAATTGCATCCAGATAAAGATAAAGGCTTGGAGAAAAAACCAAAGCACAGTGAATTATTTTCTGCTGACATTTCAGAATTTTTTCCTATCAGGTTTTTTTTTTCTCTCTCGAGTACTTTGGTTTGTTTTGGCCACCGGCTTACTAAGTCTGTTGTGGCCTACAACCATGTCGCTTATAGGCCCTCAGGTAGACCTTTTGCTTGTAACCTTCATAGCACGAAGAGTTGTTCTATAGGTGTGTAAGAGACCTGCTATGGAGAAGAGAACAGCAAGGAGAGTTCTTCTATAGGTGTGTAAGAGACCTGCTATAGAGAAGAGAAGTGCCCTTGAAATGTAAGGAAGTGTTGTACAGGGCGTACTTTGTACCCATTGTCACATGTGCAGCAGAAACATGGACATTGAATGTAAGAGAGACTAGGAAAGTGGAGGCCATGGGAATGAAGTTTGTAAGGAGCAAGTTAGCTGTCATGAGGAGAAACAAGATTAGGAATGAAGTTACCCGGGAAATAGTAAAAATACAGGGAGTACATGAGATAGTAGCGGAAGCAGGACTGAGATGGTATGGGCATGTCATGAGGATGAAAAAAGAGAGGATGCTGAATAAAATGTTGGAAATCAAGTATGAAAAAGACCGCAAGGGAGGCCAAGAAAGACATGAAAGGAGCAGATAACAGAAAGTGTTCAAGTGAGAGGAGAAGAACGGAAGCAATAAGAGGAGAAAGAATGGTGGAAGGATAGAGGAAAATGGAGGCATTTTACTAGACTGACCCGGTCACAGACTGGAAACAGATTATGATGATTATGATTTCTGAATTTATATCTGCTCACGTTATATCGCATCCTGCTGAGAAAAGTGACACAACAACAACAAAAACTCTGTGATTTTGAGCTAAGACCAAAGGGAGATGCATCCAGTTGGCACCCACCTCCAGAAAAAACGACTCATATTTAATTCCAATTCTGATCGCCAGAGTGTAGGTATATCACTTAAAATCTCTTGATCCAATTTTGCACTCATCTCACTATGAACAGTCTCTTTATAAAGAGTTGAAACACTGACGTCCCTGTTTGTTGGAGAAGGAAAAAAATAACATTTTGACATAATTATAGTTAAAATAATATCACTAAGAAAAATCGAACTCTAATGAGCAAGAAGTGACATAACTGTTGATAAGAGGGAGTCACAAATATTAAACCATAAATTAAAATATTTTTTCGTCTATTTGAGGTAAATAACATGCACTTTCTAAACCGACAGATTATATCAGCACATGAGAATGTTCTATGATAGAAAGCGACAGGGCCTACCAATTTTACCGGGAAAGGTATTTTCACATACCTTCCAGAGTTCTCTTACATACCACAATCGAAATGGGACCGACGGCTTTACTTCCCCTCCGAAGGAAGTCATGCTACGAATTTTCATCGCTCAAGAAAAATCCGTCGACCCTGTCTGGGATTGAGCCCACAAACAACGGGTCTTGATGCGAGCACTTTACCCCAAGACCACTGAGGTCAACAAATAAATTAAAAAAATGAAGTTGAGCAATAAAGGGGACGTAGCTCAAACGTTTTTATTTTAATCAACCATGCGACGTCATCACGATAGCAAGAAATGATCGAAACATAAAAAATAGGCCTAAATTTTTAGATGTATGATCCACTTTATAACCATACCATGGATTTTTTCCCTTAATGTTAAATAACTATTCGCCATTTTAATACAACTTTTTATTTTTTTCAATTTTTCCTTCTTTTTTAATTTTTTTAAAATTTTAAGATGATACTTTTCTCGCTGGGGTACGATGTATGTCATTTAATCACTAGTCGGTGTTAAAATACTGTGCAGTAGCTGTTCTAAAAAGTATTATAAATATATATATAATATTTAAATCATATGTATATTACCACCGCGTCTTACTACCTGTTTAGGTTGTACGCATATATGATCATTACTCTAATGGGTTAGTATGAGGAAGGAAGCATTTTAGAGGTAATTTTCCTGCATTTGCGTGGAAGGAAAGTGGAAAAACATTTAAGGAAAAACACTCTTAGTAGAACCAACCTGGATTTGAACCCCAACCCCCATCACCAGCAGGTCAGTCTAACACGAGAGTGACGCCTTAGACCATTCGGCCAATGAAGCTGGTTATTGTATAAATAAATATCTCGTATTTAGAGAGATATTTCCAACCTTTTCATAATATTATACCGAAGTTGTTTACTTCAAAATGTTTCAAAGATGCGAAGGTTATTTTTGGATGTTGAAAGTTGAAGTGAAGGAGATTTGGGCTTCGACTTAGACTTCCGACATTTCGAAGCTTCGCAAACCCCTAGAAATTTGTTAGTCACTGTACTTATATTAGTAGTACCGGTAGACTCAACAGCACTTTACTTGCCTTACAAAGGGGTTTTTTTGCACCACTTTTTTTTGTCAACGCGTCTTACTACCAATTCGGGCTGTACGCATATGTTCTAGTGATACTGATTTGGATCCCTCTCATATATGTAAAAAAGTCATGGATGAAGTGTAATTTTCTTTAAAGTTCTATATGTAAATTATCTTTTTAATACTTCATCCGTAGAGAATCACGCACTTTCAGAAATAATTTCAAAGGATTGCACCAATAAAACTTTTTTTTCTTTCATAAAGCAACTCCGTAGTGTTCACCAAAAAACAAGTGACGCTAGCTCCCTCTACCCAATAGGAAGATAGCCTTCACGACACCTGTCGCCAGGACTCTTTCGATTAGTTAGTTTTGACACTGGTCACGAGAGGTTCAAGGGGCAAGGGGTATGTCATATATAAGCTGTTTGTGCGTATGAATCCATAAGTCGATTCATCATGCAGCTCGTTAAAACAGTGTCGGTAGGAAATAAAGAGTAGTCACATAAATCAACACAGCACGGTACTAAAAACACGGAATGTGTAATGTTACAGAGAAATAATCTGCAGTTCAACTAAATTGTATCACATAAAATTATATCTTCAGTGCCGAAGATAAATCACTTTAATAAATCGTGTGCAACATTAAAATTCTTATTTATTCAACTAAAATAAAACTTAGAAGTAATCAGATCGAAATACCGTACCGCTTTAATTAGTGTTCGATCACGGGGCAATTATCAGCTAATTAAACTGTATCACTTTAACTGGCGCCCCAAGCAAACGTGGGCATAATAATTCCGTACCGGTTTAGTTAGTGCTCGATCACGGGACAATTATCAGCTAATTAAACTGTATCACTTTAACCGGCAACCCAAGCAAACGTGGGCATAATAATTCCGTACCGGTTTAGTTAGTGCTCGATCACGGGGCAATTATCAGCTAATTAAACTGTATCACTTTAACCGGCAACCCAAGCAAACGTGGGCATAATAATTCCGTACCGCTTTAATTAGCGCTCGATCACGGGGCAGTTATCAGCTAATTAAACGGCATCACTTTAATTGAAGCCCAACGCGAAACCTTATCACTTTAATGTACTAACTACGCTAATGTGTTAGGGATGAGGGAAGTTAAATTTGAATGAAGAGTACCCAGATTTGTATGGTGTGAGAGTGGAAAACCCACCTTCATTAGGCCTACACCCGAGCCCCAATCTCCCCATCATTGGGCAGTCAAATCCATTGCGAGAATTACACCTTGGATTAGATCATGCGACCTAAAGCCACCCTTTCCCTCGCAATTTCTTCTGGCAATAGCCCTTATTGAATGCCTTCCCCAAAGTAAAATTCTGGATGTGCCACTGTTGTACTGTAAAATTTAAACTAAACTCCATTCACGGTAGGAATTACTCTCTGAAAGGTCTTTTTTCCTACCAATATCCTACTATATAATATATTTCTGGTAGGGGAAATGACCTTTCAGAAAACAATTCCTACGGTGAACAAGGATAGAAGTCCATACAAAAGTCAGAGAGGAACTCTATTTGTAACTATAATATAATTTTGGTAGGAATAACAGCAAAAGTTAGTTGCTAAAATTATTAAAACAACTTTAATATATTCATACATCAAGTCAAGTTAAACATGCATGTCACTCTTGAAAGATATTAACAATACCCATAAACTAACACTAATTATATAGTAAAATGTTATCAATGTTGGCCGTAAAGAAATATGTTTAGATTTTTTATGCGGTTCTTCCAACCAAAATCAGGATATAGTTGTGCCTCCTATATTTTAAAATGTCTGTCAAGACAACACTGTATCACACAATAGAAAATATCAACGAAGCTTAAACCAATTCTTAAAACAATATCTTGCCAACAAAAGTGACCAAACACTATTATTAAATTCCTAAACGTAATCTAAGTGGCGTTCCGCATCGCATGTATACAGCTCTATTTTTGTCATCTGACAATAAGTTAAGTTACTAAAACTACTTTCACGTAGGCCTGCTGTATTCATACGTCTAGTTGTATGAGCTGCATCTCTCACCTTTGGTAAATAGTATCAAAACCTATAAAATAACACATGTTATCAATGTTTAGTGCAAATAAATATGTTTTTAGTTTCAGAAAGGTTCTTTCTCTGAAAATTAGACTATAGTACTACAAAAACAACTCCAGCGCCTAAATGTTAACTAATTATAGTCTTCAAAGACTTGTGAGAGACTACAGGAAAATTCTGATATTTTCCAAAGACTTTCGAGACATTTCCGAAAAATGTCGAGATTTTTCAAATAAATCTTTACGAAAAATGTTGAGCATTTTTCAAAGAATTTTGAGACTTCTCAAAGAATTCTGAGAGTTTAATAAAAATGCTGAGATTTTATAGAATTTTGGTGATTTGTCAAATATTTCCGAGACTTCACATAAAATGCTGCGAATCATCAAATAATCACGAGAATTTTCAAAGACTTCCGTGATTTTACAGAAAATATCGAGATTACAAGTTTCGAGATTTTTCAAATATTTTAGAGACTTTACAGAAATCGCTGAGATTTCTTAAAGCACTTAGGGCCTTTCCAAAGTGTTCTGAGACTATGGAAAATGCCGAAATTTCTTAAAGTGTCGTGACTTTACGCAAAATTCTAAAAACTCTCAATGAATTTAGAGACTTCTCAAAAGACTTCTGAGAGTTTACGAAAAATCCCCGGATTTCTAAACGATATTCGAGACTCCTCAAAAATTTCTGAGACTTTCCAAAGATTATTTTTTTCGAGAATCTATGGAAAAATACCGAGAACTCTCCCCTCCCTTTTTTTTACTATTTTAATATGGCATATTTATCAACGTGTGAGCCCCCTCTGTATTCCAGTCTTCGCCATTCCTAAAAGTTGAAGCTGTCCGCGTTTCTAGGAAGCACATGTGATCCTCTCTATATGCAACCAGTTACACATTCCGGGCTATAAATCATGTACTGAGGCGACACAGAGATTGTTTGAGGGTGGCATTTGAGATAAGACACCTCCTCGTGCCACTTACGTCAGAGTCCGCATCAAGGAAGGCTAAACACACCAAGTTGCATAAGCTAATAACCAACTCAAGCTCATTTAATCTGGTTCGCCTGTGACAGGGAGATCGAGGTTCGTATTCCCAGTCTCGTGCACTGAGGGTGGATTTTCATAAATGATTTATAGGGGTGTGCAAAGCTTTGAAATGTCGAAAGTTTAATGGTTTCTAGGGGTGTGCAAAGCTTTGAAATGTTGAAAGTTTAAGAATGTTGAAAGTTTAAGTTCAAATTTCCTTCGCTTTGACTTGGGCACGAATTGAAATAAGACAAATAATGTAGACCGCAAGATTCCTTAAATGTTTGGTCACCCCTGCAACTGGAAATAACAAATATTGTGGACCATAAGCCTCCTAAAAACGTTTGGACACCCCTTAGAGTTTAAATATGAAAAATATGAAAGACCATAAGATTCCTCAAACTTTTGAACACCCTTGCAAGTTTAAATATGATAAATATGGAGTACCATAAGATTCCTCAAACATTTGGACATCCCTGCGGGTTTAATGATAGATATAGAGGACTACTCCTCAAACTTTTGAACACCCTTGCAAGTTTAAATATGATAAATATGGAGGACCATAAGATTCCTCAAACATTTGGACATCCCTGCGGGTTTAATGATAGATATAGAGGACTACTCCTCAAACGTTTGGACATCCCTGCGATTTGAAACACGACAAAGATTCCTCAAACGTTTGTGGCGCTGTTATATTTTGTTTTTGTTTTTATTTTTAAAAGAGACGTATCTCCCAAACACAGGAGTCTGAGGCCCCTCCACCTGTTATTAGCCGCCCAGTTAATAAAAGAATTCCTTCCAGAAGAAGCTTCAAAGGGTTTCACGGAAATAACTTTAAAAATTAATATGCTGAGTGCCAACCTCAAATTATTATTTGCATGGTGATAGGGCACCGCGTCGGCTCGTTGTAGAGAGACGCGCCAAATTAGAAAAAAGATTGAGAGAGAGAGAGGAAACCGAATTTGTTTCCACACAAAATATAAGAGTATAGTGGAATCGCGGTATGATCCAAGGCTAGAACATATCAAACATCATTTTCTGACGTTAACAGTAACAATATAAAAGGGTAGGCCTATAGTTATTTTTGAATAGGTATTGATTAATAGATGCAGAACATATGACTTGACGTATGAATATAAATGAAAGTAGACATTGTATGGCACTATATATCAAAATTGAAGCCAAGACTAACAAATTACTTTAAGACCTTTGCGCTATAAACTAAAAATAGGCCAAATTTCGAAACTCGGACACGATTTTAAAATGTAATTAGTTTTCACTATAGTATTAAAATTAAGATCAATATCAACCGCGCTGGTGGTAACGCAGTCTGAGTCGTTAGACTTTCTATGGACTGGATTATCGGTTATGTGAGATCGAAACACGACCGGACATTCTCGAAGTGTGGTTTTCTTATACCTTCTACATTCTAATGCGGGTGCTCTTGCCAAAATTACCCTTCTCATCGCCACCACTTAAAATTAAGCCGTTTATGTGTTTGGCGTTAGACGTATTAAAATAACATTATCTTTATGCAGAAGAGTATGGTCGGCTACGCGTACAAATGTCAGAGAAAAAAAATCATTTTTTGAAAAAAAAATTACCGGAAATGTGTTCCTTTATTCTTTCCAGAAAATTTTAGGCTACGTTTTGGAACATTCTATTTATTTAAAGTAGTTTCAATAAAACAATTATTACAGCGATTCCAGATATCTTCTCACATTCAAGTTTCGACTACAGCGCTTGGTGGTTGAAAGTGTCACTAACGTTGGGTCTGCTGTAGACCATATATGTTTATATTATAAGCAAAACGTTTAATAGTGCACCCCCTCCGCTTAACCTGGGACTAGACGATTTGAAAATTTTAACGAAAAATGTTCATATCTAATTGCCGTTATTTGATTGGATTTAATTTTCATCAATAATATAATTAAAATAATTTTAAGGTTGGTTTAAATATTTGTTGACAAATCCACCCCCCACATCCCCCGTACCCCTGATCCCCCTGTCCCTTAACACACTATTTGATAACTATATGTAATAATCTCGAGGTACTGCATCCCTCCAATTCAGCCCCTTCACCTACTCTACTTAATAGATCGCAAGCCACCACTGCGGAAAATTTTCATCTCCAGCTACGCGAAAAATATAGTGGGCACTTAATCAGATATTTGGGGGTTCTAAGCCGAAAACGACGAGTAATTGTGTCTATCTCATAAATTATTAGTTTTTTAGGGGTCATTGCATGCCATTTCAATAGGAGGTGGTTGGTTGTAGCAATTTTTTTTTATTTTTATTTTTTTGCACAAGTTGTTTATACGTGTTTAGAAAGCTCAAAACCAATTTTATTTTTTAAGAAATCCTCACAGTTTGGTGGTAAAAGGGGGGGGGG
>CABFWB010001985.1:102362-128935 GCA_902151455.1 Timema bartmani
CCCCCCCCACTCCCTCAAAACTGAGGAGTTTTTAAAAACAAAAATTGGTTTTGAACTCTTTAAACATGTATAAATAACCGGTGCACACGAATTGCGGAACAACTAATCCGGGTGCACACGAATTGCATAACCACTCATCCGAGCTTGTAAAAATTAAATCCATAGTGACTTTGTTCAAAATGTAACATGGAGGTTAGGTTAGGTTAAATTAGGTTAGGCTAGGTTAGATTAGCTTGGTGTTAGTGGTTGGGAGTTGGATGGGATTACAGGTTGTTCCACAATTCGTGTGGACCGGCTGACAGGTATACCTTACTCCGCAATTCGAGTGCGTCCTAAATACGTAAATGCAAAAAATTTAAGAAATTAAAAAATAACACAGCAACCAATTTGATATTAAATATTTTTAAATATTATCTAATGACAATTTAGTGTCTAAGTTTAATATTATTACTAGTAGATTCGTCAAGGCTACCCGAATCGGTGGGCATGTGGACTAGACGTCAAGTTAGTCCAGTTTGGTTTTCCGGCGACGGGAGGGAGTTTAGGGTTAGAATCCCGAACGGATGTGAAGTGGGTGGGGTTTTTTTAAAGAAAAGGTTTACTACTCTTCCATCACGTAAGTACATTTCCTCAATTTTTTACCTTCCTCGTCCTAATCCCGTTAGTTTAATTAAATGCCTGGACGGGTAGACACTCAAAAGTGGAGCAAAAAATTAAAACCCATCAAAGTTATAAAATACCTAATCTACGTAGTAGTGATGGGCAGGGTAATTTTGTAATAAATGCACTCGTATTTGCGTTAAGAAAGATATCACTCCTATGAACCTGGCCGAAATTGGAACCTCGATCACCTGCAACCCAGTATATTGCGAGTCGGATGCCTTAGACCAGTGTTTCCCGGACCTTTTCGCTCGCGGCCCTGAATATAATACTAGTATTTTTCCGGCCTGCCGAATAAAATGGTCATTACATGGAATTTCTATTTCTTAGTATTTTCATAATGTTCATAAAATTAATTTAATTGAATCAATTAAAATAACAAAAACATTACTATCCCAATGACTTTATAATCAAACAAAATAAAAAGCAAAATTAAAATTGTGACTTGTTTCAAAGTTTGGTAAGAGACCAAAAAATACTATTTGAGTGGCTCTTATAATGATGTTTCATTCTTGGGAAGAGTTCTTTTGAGTTATTTTGTATCGACAAATGTTATCTACTAAATTGAATCAATTTTATTAACTTTTTAATCTTACAAATTATAGAAAATTACACAATATGTTTCCGTGAAAAAACTGGTATCAAAAACCGAGTTTTTCAGTGACAACCATGATTGTGAGTTCTTGCAGTGACAACCACGATGCTGCCTCATTATGTTTGCCTTATTTTGTAGGCGAATTCTTTCAGTGACAACCATGATAATGCCTTATTTTGTAGGCGAGTTCTTCCAGTGACAACCATGATGATGCCTTATTTTGTAGGCGAATTCTTCCAGTGACAACCATGATGATGCCTTATTTTGTAGGCGAGTTCTTCCAGTGACAACCATGATGATGCCTTATTTTGTAGGCAAATTCTTCCAGTGACAACCATGATTATGCCTTATTTTGTAGGAAAGTTCTTCCAGTGACAACCATGATGATGCCTTATTTTGTAGGCGAGTTCTTCCAGTGACAACCATGATGATGCCTTATTTTGTAGGCAAATTCTTCCAGTGACAACCATGATTATGCCTTATTTTGTAGGAAAGTTCTTCCAGTGACAACCATGATGATGCCTTATTTTGTAGGCGAGTTCTTCCAGTGACAACCATGATGCTGCCTCATTATTTAGGTGAGATCTTTGAGTTTGAGGGTTATGTTGTTTGTTGATGGGCATAGTATAACGAAAATAATTCTGAACATCTTGAACGCTATACCTCAGTTTTAGCTTATGTGGTGCTGACTTCTGACAGTCAACATTTAGGTATATACCTAAATTTTCACTGTCAGAAGTGACAACTGCTAAAGACATGTTTTTAGCAGATCATATGGTTCGGCGTAGGGATACATAATTTGGTCTGGATAGCTTTTCAAAGCCCTCAGAAGTCAGCTGTGAGCTGTCAGTCAGCACCACATAAGCTAAAAATGAGGTATACAGGACATGAAAATCTTTTTTCACAGAGAGAAACTTCACGTCTCAAAATGGGCATATCCTTGAGGTGGTCTAGAAATTCCGAGTAGAGGAGGGTTTCAAAACTTTGTTTCATCACTGTCACTATTGTCAGTATTAGAGTCATTCTTTATAATATCCAAGTTTGATGAAGTGTTAAAAAATATAACATTTCATAAAGTTTGGGAAAACAAATTCGAGACCTAACCACGACCCTAAGGATCACCCTTGCGACCCTAATTTGGGTCGTGACCCAAGGTTTGGGGAACCACTGCCTTAAGAACCGTGGGAACTCCGGTGCGATCCGTTTCTGTGGCCGCATGGTCTAAGACGTCGCTCTCACACTACACGAAACTGAAAGCGAGATCGGGGCTCAAATCCCGGTCCCGAGGGTGGTTTTACCTAGAAATTATTTTCCACCCGCTCTCCATGCAAATGCGAGTAAACGTTCACAAGATTCAACCTTCCTCATCCCAAACACGTTGGCGTAGTTAAAGTCTGTTCACCGTAGGAATTTGTTTTCTGAAAGACTTTTTTCCCTACCAGAAATCTATTATATAGTAGGATATTGGTAGGAAAAAAGACCTTTCAGAGAGTAATTCCCACCGTGAATGGAGTATAGTACATGTACGTATAGCCCGAAATGGTAGGAAGACACGTTGCTAATAAAAAAAAAACACAATCCTAATAAAGTGCGTATCTTTTTTAAAAAAATAAAGCTTTAAAAAGCGCTACGTTAAGAACGTGATATCGTAAATGTAGAATTACAATAGGTAATAATTAGCATTGCTAACTGTGCCACCAGATTGACTATCAAATGAAGTTTATGTTGTTAATGTCTTTAGAAAACGCCGCGTTTTAATAGATGAGGAAAAACACATTATTCTCATGATTCGATATCGTTTACCTTGCGATAATATTTCAAAAGAAACCGTCTTAGGTACTATTGCATTTTAAGGACAAAAGTTTATAATGAAAAAAATTATTACCAAGCCTCAATAGTAAAATAAAAATGTATCACTTGAAATTTAAGACGGAAAGATAATTATAACTATATGAATATTTAGATTTAAAGACTCGTTAAGACAAACATAATCACAAACATTATAAATACAAATACTTTGTGTGTGTGTGTGCGCGCGCGCGTACCGGGTACTTACTACCCGTCCGGAATATCCACATATTTAAACTAAAGGGGTAGAGACCGAAGGTATAATTTAGAGGAAAATAAGTTCCTAGACATGGAAAATTAAGTATTTTTGGTTAACTTTTTCTTTTTCATACATAGACTAAGTTTATTTTATATATTGTCATGTAAAAAAAAATACTAATAAACGCAAATAAATGAAATATTTTTTTTAGTTACGTAGGATAACTATGGGTTGTAAATTTATAGAATAATATATACTCTACAAAAATAAATGAAAAAGACAAATAATGGAATAATTTTAAACTTAAATTCTTTACTCTTCCCATTCTTTAAATGTTCCAAATCTGGCCTCAGTTGATCACGAACACTTTTCCACGCATCTCGTGTTTTATTGCAATCTTTGTACTCTAACCACGCTTCAAAAGATTTGTCCCATATTTCGGGTTTTTCCTCTACCAAACTAATTAGCATTTCCACGTTCTTGTTCTCTTGTCATGTCATGCGTGGCTACTGCAAACCATACACTCCTCAACAATAATAATAATAATATTTAGCACCGCGTCTTACTACCCGTTCGGGTTATACGCTTTAGTACTAATTACGCTAATGGATTACCAGTTCACCCTACCGAGATTCGAACTTCGATCTCCCCGTCCTCGGCGGTTGAGCTCAACACGACTAGCGCGTTAGCCAACTACGCCACCGAGGCAGGTCACTCCTCAACAAACCTCGACATCACACCAAGAGACCACTCGGATCATCTGAAGGCAATCATCGCACACTGTGGTCTGCTAGAGCTCAGTTCGGACAAACGCCCGTCCGAGACTCGGAGGTCTGTAGCAGGGAGATCCGGGCGATCTGCCCGTGTCCGGATGATGGGAAAGAACACATGCCTCTCAGTGTATTTCTATCCGTCCGGGTGCCGGGTTAGCACTCGGACCGTGTGAAAGGGGTCTTAGACCATGCGGCCACCAAAGCGGGTAATTAGAACTTAATATAGGGCAATTGGGGAGGGCATGGCTACGCGAGGGTAGTGGAAACAATGAACTAATACTGAAATAGGAGAGCCTAAAACCCTCTAGCTCTTAGTAAACTAACGTGACCCTCAAACCATAGAGATAGGATACGTTATTCAAGTTACGAGGACCAAATAAAAGGGATATTGCCTTTATTGTGTTTAAATTTAAATACTTATGTAAATTGCCTTAAATGTTTAAGCTAATTTGATAACATGTATCTGAGATAAAAACGAATACTAAACATGAATTATTAATCTTAAGTAGTTTTGGTGCCAAAGAAAAACACAAGCATCCAAAAAACCACTTTTTAAAAACTCAGAAGCCCACCTAAACCATGATTTTCATAGGAAGCCCACCTTCGACCACCAACATTGATTTAAAGCTGCTACAATTTGACATTATAGAAATGTTTTATTTGGTTTAGTAACCAAAGATTTCATTTAAGAAGTTATCAAATATTATTTACTTATGAATTGATGTATACTTTCACTTTACATCATTAATTAAATGGCCTAAGTTATATATAAATAATATTGTCGTATCTTTATTCACACCACAGTGGCAACATGAGCTTTCAGTTGTCCAATAACGTACTTCCTATGAAAACCAGACTATACCTATATCGACGTTTTCATCAAACAAAACACATTCGCTTAAGAAAGTGAACTACTGTGCTCAAGACAGATATTTTGCATGGCTTGCAAGTAAATACGCTCAGGACATAAGAATTAAAAGTGTAAATATGAGTAAATGTTTGGGTCGGAAACATTTTTTTGTCAACATGAGCGAAATTATAGACTCTGCAAAGGTCGAAAACGCTAAACAGTGTGTTTTCCTCAAGGTGAAATGGAAGAGAAAGCGAATTAAGATCCCTATTTTTTTTAACCAAATATATATTATATATAGACCTACTAAAAATATATATATATATATATAAAGTTAGTACCGCGTCTTACTACTCGTTCGAGTTAACGCTTGTGTAGGCCTACTATTTACACCAATGGTTTTAGGGATTAGTAAGGCTATATTTAGAGAATGCGTACCCGCATTTGCGTGGAGAGAATGGAAAACCATTTTGGAAAAAACCACCCTCAGTACACCAGACCAAGATGTGAACCTCGATCTCCCCGTCATCGGCAGTCTAGCCTATTGCGAGAGTGACGCCTTAGACCATGCGGCCACCGAAGCGGGTAAACCAAATATTATTTCAGTAGATACGTTTAGACCCGCTTCAGTGTCCGAATGGTCTAAGGCGTCACTCTCGTGTTAGGCTGGCCTGCCGATAACGGGGACATCAGGGTTCGAATGCCGGTCAGGTCTATCGAGGGTATCGGTGACCTGGTAGTCTAGGGGGTAAGGTGTCAGACTTCTGTGCTGAGGGTCCGGAGTTCAATCCTCGGTCCCGGCACAGATTTATCTGATTTCCAAACCCTTCCTTCACCTCTGACAAAAATGTACATTAATCACAACTTGTGGAATGCCAGGCCTCCACCGTGGTTCGGATTCCACGTTAAACTGTAAGTCCTCTATTTCCTCTCACAATCACCCTACCATTACACATTAGTGTAAGTGCCTATAACCCGAACGGGTAGTAAGACGCGGTGATGATAATAATAATAATAATCTATCAAAGGTAGTTTTTCCTAAATGGTTTCTCACGCTCCTTCAACGCAAATTGGGTACATTACCTATATTTTTTTCTCATCCTTTCCCCATCAGAGTACTTAAAGTCTGTTCACAGTTTTCTGAAAGGCCTTTTTCCCTACCAGAAATCTATTAAATAGTAGGATATTGGTAGGAAAAAAGAGCTTTCAGAGAGTAAATCCTACCGTGAATGGAGTTTATCATAAGCGTTGCTTATAGTCTGAACAAATAGTAAGGTGCGGTGAAGAAAAATAAATTTGGTTTTATACAATAATCTCAACAGTGTTTTAATATGTCACGGACACTGCGTAATATGACCAGCACTCTTTCTCTTCATTTAAAAAATGTATCATTCAATGTTTTTATGCTCATGACAGATATTCAACAACTGTTTATGTTACCATTTAAAAAAAGTGTGCAATATTTTGTTTATTTACAAAAAAATATTTTTTTGTCATAAAAACTCCAAAAATACCACACACACACACATACACACATACTTACATACTAATATATTGTAATTGTATGCCCCTTCTAAGAAATGTTAAAAAATAAGTTTTATAAGTGTTTTTGTTGTTCTTTGCATGATGCAGATTGGCCCTCAAGTAATGAAAGGTTTATACTGGTCTGGATAATTTGGCGGAAAAGTCAGACAATGTTGGCAAAAGGTTGCCTTTCACTTTCACCACAGGGTAAAATCATCACTAAAACTACCCTCACTATGGTTGTGGCGGGGGTGTAGTATTTGTTCTCCATTAATCTCAGCTCAGAATGTTATTCTTTGCAAATAAATGTTGCTATCTTTCCTTCCACTGTCTTATTTTACCATCCTCTCATGAAATGAATTGAGGGGACAAGTCCCTTAAAAAAAATTTTTTTTGTTAACCCCCACCCCTCCCCCTTTTACACAAATAAGGTTCCTCAGCCACTGTATGTCAAGTTTTATTGTTTCCGCATTTTGGCTAGACTGTATCGCACATCAGAAATAACTCTCTAGAGAAGTTTGACAAATTCCCCCCCCTCCCCCCCAACCCCAAATCTCCCTTCCTGTATGTCCGACTGTAAATAATGGCATTCCTCCTTTCAGCTGATTCCCTTCCCCTCCTCCTAGGACGGGAATGTGGAGGGAATGTTGCCCAATAAAAAAGGCAACATTCTCTTACGACAAGCTAACGTTAAAAAAAGAAGAAGAGATTTTTGGAAAACGCTTGCATGCCAAGTTGCTATCGACCCAGTAGATAGTTCCGATATATATCAGGGGTCGAACACACGTTTAAGTTTAGAAATTCCCCGACTGCTCCAGGTTTTCTAGACCAAAAAGTATGCATCTTTCCTGTATTTTATTTTACATGCCGAGCTATAAATAGAAAAATCTCACTAGGCCTATATTCACTGTTTACTATTAAATTCCTGACACAAGAGGTTTTTTTAGCACCGTGTCTTACTACCCGCCCGGGTTATACGCCTATGTACCGATTACGCCAATGGTTTTAAGGATTAGGAGGATTATATTTATAATAAGTGTACCCGCATTTGCGTGGGGGGAAAGTAGAAAGCCATTTTGGTAAAACCACTCCGTTCACAAGACCAAGATACGAACCTCAATCTCCCTGTAATGGCAGTCTAGTCTAATGCAAGAGTAGCGCGTTAGACCACAGTTTTTTATCGGAAGTTTTTGACATGGTCAAGAATCTTTTAGACCAAAATCCACCCCAAAACTATATTTTATTTTCGAATTTGAACTATAAGGTAGAGAGAGATTGACCTCGAACATTGCAGCCATTAGAATAATTTTAAATTGATTTTGTAAAATTTGTCATAGGAGTTTAACTAGAGATTCTGATGTCTGATAGTTAATATGTTTATTTTTTATTTGAACTTACAACACCAGTAATATTAACTATTTAATCCGAGGGTTGGGGTGGGTTGCTCAGAGAAAATGCACTCCCCTTAGCATGGAAAAAACAACACTGGACACCTTAGCTCAGTCGGTTCTGTTTCTGCCAACTGAGCTAAGGGTTTTTGGGTTCGATTCCCAGCATGGCAAAAAAAAAAAATGGTGAAATGTGGGTTTTTCCATTCACCAGTGATTAATTAACTGCTGAGGTGCTGGACGTTCTGTCTTTTCTAGATTTAAGTTAGTTTATAATTCGTGGGCTGATTTGATAGTTGGGTTCAGAAAGTTCACACTAATTACCTCAAATAAAAACAATTCACCTAATCAGTAATCGGTATATGAGTAACAGAAAAATTAAAATAAGACGAAAGTGATGCCATTATCTGCGTGCCCATCGGTGTGGAATAAAGTCAATCATTTTTTTTTTTTCCAAATAAATGGAAAAAATTACTCTTTGCCAGTGGAATTGAACCCAGGACCTTTGACGCACTTGAAAGCCAACGGTTTCAGGTTCGATTCCCATGTCCAGGTGTCATTTTTTAATTCATTCAAATATGATTTAGTTACAACTGATCTCCTTAATTATAATCATTCACCCCCACCCCCAAGCTTCACCTTTCATACTTAATCGTATACACTGAATATCACCGCTGAGGAAACTTTTTTTTAAGTCATGTGGAGAAAAGCTTTATCTTCGCTCTCTCTCGGTTAACTGTTGCCAAATCTCCTTACTCTCAGTTATGTCTGAAGGTGGCGTGCTGGGTTAGGAAGGAGCTACTGGCTACTGGCAACATCGACGAGACAGCGTTGCAAAATGTTTCTTATATTTAAGGCAAGATTGACCACATGAAAACGAGAGAATGACAAATCTGTTCCCCAATACTAAGCATGCAGTTTACTCAGCGATGATATAGCGTTGCTTTCTTCAACTTTATCTTTTGTTAATATAGTAATAAACACCTATCAAACCGCTAATGTAGTGTAGGGATGGCTAAATAAAGATAGGTAAATGAACATACAATACGTTTGGGAAACTACGATGGTTTACTTTTGCATCATTGATGCTTTCATTTCGATTCGCACATATTTATTTGTCATATATTTGTCTTCCTGTGACTTTCTATCCATGGACGTCCTTAGCTACAGTTCTCGGAAAATTTAAATAAATCCAGCTTTTACGAACTATGAACTGTAGGATCGGGATGCTGTGTATTAGTATGGATTACGGATTACGAATACAAAGTATGTCGACGAGGCTGAGGCCAAAGCCTTAAAAAGTAAAATTCGTGAACTTCAATTTCATCCATAAAGATTACATTGTGTAGCATTTAACAACGAATATAGCTTATGACCCACACAACACTAGGACCCATTAATTTCCTCAAGTTACTTTTCAGTTGAACATTATAGAAAAAAATCCCATTCCATTTTTTTTTTCTTATTTCTAAGAAATAGCTTTTTAACTTACAAATAAAATAAAAAAAGAGAGACGCTTCGAAGTGGAAGAAAATGTGTGAAGTTATTTAAGTTTCTGTCAAGTAGCACAAAAATAACAAAAGACATAAAAATGTGAACATCTTACCTTTAACTAAGCACGTAGCAGAAGTACCAAGTCCTTAGAAAATAACTTCCTTTATTCTTCATTGTAACACAAAAAAAAAAAAAATCCTTTCATCAGGAGAAAAAAAAAAGTTTTTTTCCTTCTAGCACACAATGTGAAAGATGTTCCCAATTAATATTATCAAAATCGTGTTACATTTAATTTATATTTTTAAAAAAAGGTTATGGTGCATCAAATTAAAGTTATTAAAATGGGGCTTTTTTTTTGTTAGTTAAAAAAATACACTAAAAATAAATTAACATTTCCCCTGGATTGCAAAAACAAAACAACGAAACTGTCCACATTATAGAACATAAAAACACTTTCACACGAAAACCGTTTCACATTTATAAAAATTACGATTATCTTGTCACTCCGTTTTATAATAAATATAAATGGTTAGGATAAAGATAAAAGGGGGGGGGGGGAAGGGGAATAAAAGGTCCACACAATCATAACTCAAGGTTTCTTCCCTCTTGCTCTTCCCTTGAAGTCACGAAGTTTTAGTCAGTCATCTTCGTTTGTCTTCTGGTACACTCGCGGCCGGATAAACAAGAACCTGCAACAAATCATTTAAGAAAATTAGGCTTCAAGGGTACTGTAAATCAAAGAAACGAATGTCGTTTTAAACTTTATATATTGGCCGTATCGGTGCTTAGGTGGGTTAAGGCGTAAACTTTGTCTAGTATGGTTTGCCTTTAGACGAGAAGGTTGGGGTTATAATCACGGTTGGGTGTAGTGGTTCCATTGTGTAGGATCTAATCGCTTTTCCCAGTGAGTTTTCTTTGCAAGTGGATGTAAACTAATGTAATTCCAGCGTTGTTTTGAACGTAACAACTTAAAGTTACCGATATTGTATTGTATGTACCGCACCGACTTTAAAGTTGCTCCGCCATTTTGAATTTTTTTTTGTGGTTAAAAATTTTTGTTTTTTTGAATTTTCCCGTCGGTTACAGGCTAGAAGCTATAAGTTTGCCAAATTTCAAGTTTCTAGCTCATCTGGAAGTGGGTAAACATTAATGTCAGTGAGTGAGTGAGTGAGTCATGTGGCTTTATAGTAATATAACTTGATCCGACACCTTGGTTCAGTCGGTAGCGTGTCTGCCTGTTGAGCTAAGAGTTCCGAGTTCGACTCCCGGCATGGCCGAAGATTTATCATTGATGAAAATATGGGTTTACCCTTTCACATTGATAAGTTAACGGCTGAGGAATGGATATTGTGCCTGTCCTAGTCTTAAGTTAGATTATGAGGCATACGAAGCTACGACAGGCCTAGTAAGCCGGTAGTAGAAATATATGACTCGAATAAAAAACTTACTCAGGCTCCAGGCTGGAAACAGAAATGGATGTAAAAAAAAAAGAACCTACTTATATATTAGCGCTGTAAGAATTGCCAGCATTATTCAAAAGTGGCAGCTGCATAGAATACGCCGTGGCGTATGTATACATAAATGAAGATCGAGTAAATTTATTAACTAACAGATCAGGTTCTTCCTATATCTATTCGACTATAGCTACCAGCGATTTAAAAAGTTCACCTTACGTAGTATTGAGTGTCACGGCAAATAAACTTTCACATATTTAGTTTAAAATCTAAACATTTTGTAAAAAAAAAAAAAAGGTAAACTGAGCAAAGTTACAGTAAAATTGTAGAATTAAGGCCTAAGTTATATTTGAGTACATATTACGAGAGTTGGCAGCTAGCTATCTGTTACCGATCAATCAAAGCGCATATATTTACTTTGTCCCATCCTAGCCCCCTTCTCTTACCACTTCCATTATTTATCGAATCCAATTAACTAACACTTGAAACCCTTCTCCCTTTCACCCCCCACTCAGCCCCATACCCACAAATCCCTCATGAAATCACAGCTTCATTTGCCAATTATTTTTTGGCACACCGATGATTTTCAACAAAACCCCGCTTCATACCTAAACGCTAGCGATATCAAGAAAAACAAACGTTCGAGTAGTTTTATTTTTAAAATTTCACTTTTAAAAAAAACTAGTGGGACTAATATTTTCAAAAGTAATACAACTTTTTTTTTTAAGTGTTGTTGATCCCATAAATTGATGTAGGAATTTTAAAATGAAAACTCAGGGTGGCTACAAAACATATTTTATAAAATTCCCTGACTTTTCCATGTTTTCAAGGCAACATTTTTCAATTTTCCCTGACTACTTTTTTCCAGTTTTAATGGTGGATGATGACTTTTGTTTTATTTTTTATTTATCACATATTAAAAAAAGTTTGTATTTTCTAAACATAACATAAACAGTTTTATCAGTTTTTTAAAAATTAAAATATTATTTTATTTAGGTATTATTAACGTTTGTTTTAATGTTTAGTTGCGAAAGACATATTTTTAATTCCCTGACTTTTCCTTATTTTTAGTTAAATTCCCTGACATTTCCCTGTCATCCTAAAATTCCCTAGACTTTTCCCTGTTTTCCCTGTCTGTAGCCACCATGAAACTGTAACCTATTTTATTGTTATATTTACCATATTGAATATAATCTTATTTTCAAAAATATTCTGAGAAAACAATCTCCACACCAATGACCACACGGACAAAGTCGTTAGTTTCAAGTGATATGTTTTATCGGTAATGTGGAGGTCGGGGTTCTAGTTATGGCCGGGTGTATTAAAGCTGTTTTTTCCATAAGTGGTTTACCAGTAAATCTCCGCGCAAATGAGAATATATTTCCCATCATTTTTATTTATTATCTTTATTCTTAGACTATCTTTTATTTATATGCGTTATGACAATAGGCTTGTTGCCGGTCTAATCTATGCGGTAAGGAAGATTAGATCAGGGTATATTGTGGAGACTAGCTCTTTTTGGGGGGGGAAGATGGTTAAAAAAAACAGTGATAAATCACGTCCCCCCCACTCCTTCCCCTCCTGTTGCACTGAGATTTGAACCTCGACCTACCCTTCACTAGCAACACAATACCTTTATTGCTTGTACGATGGCTTGAACAGCGTAACCACTGTGACGATTTACAGAGGTCGTTAATTTGAAAATTGACATTTGGACACGGGAATCGAGCCCGGGACCCTTGACTTAGCACGCTAAAAGCGATACCACTGATCTATCTATGGTTAGTACCACGCTCTAGGTCATTATTCACTCAAATCAGTACTGGTTAGCTCAGTGGTAGAGCAATGGTACGCGAAACAAGGGGTCACAAGTTTTATCCCCGTTTTCAGGTGTCTTTATATCTCCCAAGTCTAGCTTATAGTGTATATTCAATTGTACAAGCACTCCGCTTCGGTGGCTGCGTGGTCTAACGCGCTACTCTCACATTAGACTAGACTGTTGAAGACGGGGAGATCAAGGTTCAAATATCAGTCGCGTGTATTGAGGGTGGTTTTTCCAAAAATTGTTTTTCATTCTCCTTCCACTCAAATGTGGGTACACTTGTTAAAATATAGCCTTCTTAATCCTCAAAACCATTAACGTAATTAGTACATAAGCGTATAACCCAAACGGTTAGTAAGACGCGGTATAAAAAAAGTTGTACAAGCGTTAGATTTCTCAATTTCCATCTTGGGGTTTTAAGCCCATGCTAACCTTCAAAATTTCAAATCCGAATCTTAGTAAGATTTGAATTTGTTTCGAAATTTTGAATCTTAGTATTGGAAGATTCGTAGCATCAAAAATTCGAAAAATCTTATATTTGGATTCAATCGGCTTAGCTCAAAATTCAAATTACAGAATATAGAAATTAACTTCAGTTGCAGATCGTAGAGAAATCACATGGGGGGACAGTTGTTTGTCCCAGTTATTTTCTTGGGTTTTAAAAAAGTAGCTAGACTCACTTTTTATTAGATACTAACCGACCTTTCCACCATGATTAAAGTGGTATGAACTTTATTTGATTTTTCACCTCATAAGATTTATTTATATACGGTCTATAACATTTTTTATTTTTATGTTTAAAATGTTTATCAACATTTCCTGAAATATTTTATTATTGATTTAGATTCGTTAACACAACATAGTAAAATATTCAACACTGATTTGATGTGAAGATCTGAAACTATTTAAAAAATAGAATATTCGATCTATTTTTTGTTTTAATGGGATTCGTCTAGGACTCAAATCGATCAAATAAACCTAGCATGAGATTAAATTCAGCTTCGACCAGATTTTTTTTTTAGACATGAGATTCGATTCGGACTGGACTCGAAATTTTTTTTAAGGCATTCTATTCGATTTGATTCGACAAAGTTAACCAAGATTCGGATTCGATTCGAAACTGAAAATTATGTTTTCGCACAGCCTTATTGGGTTTTATTTTAAAACGTGTAAGGCTAAATGTCTCGATTCTTATACAAAAAAATACGGTAAATGGTTACAAACATAGACCTAGCTTACCACGAAAAAATAGTCATTTTCAACAGGATCACAACAGAATATCCTAATCTAGTTGAGGATTGTTTTAGTGGTTAAGAAAATTCAGGACTGCTGTTACCATAAGAAACACTGCAGGGTAATATTTATCTTCGAGTAGGTGGCGTCCTTACACAGCACTTGATTTAAACGTGCCAACAACAACAACAAAATAATCGCTGCTCTCTAATTGCGGATCAAACCGGTTAACTTCTTCCTCCCTTGATGTGTGTGATAAACAAGGAGAGTTATCTTTCCCGTAGAGCTTACCCTGTCGCCAATTTGTCCGCCTCACTGAATAGATGGACCAGAGAGCACCGTACAAAGGACAATGTCGCATATATATCTGCTCTAATCGAGCGTCTTATCTAGGATCAGAAATCATGTAGCGTGTGTTTTTATTTATCGTCAGTTCGTGCGCCCACTTTTCAAAACACTAACAAGGTAGTGAGTGACATCGCATGCACTGGCGCTGGATGACGCTCTTTTGTTTGTTTTTACCGTCGCATCTCACTAAACCGCTCGGGTTATACGCTTATGTACTAATTACACTAATGTTTTTAGGGATTAGGAAGGTTATATTTAGATGAAGTGTGCCCGCATTTTCGTGAAAGGAGAGTGGAAAACTATTATGGTAAAACTACCCTGTACATCTGACCAACAGTAGCCCCATGGCTTCTTTGGTGCTGACTGACAGTTCACAGCTGACTTCTGAGAGTCAACAGTAAGGTATATACCTAAATTTTGACTGTCAGAAGTGACAGCTGCTAAACACATGTTTTTTGCAGATCATATGGTTCGGCGCAGGGATACATAATTTGGTCTGGTAGCTTTTCAAAGCCGTCAGCTGTCAGTCAGCACCAAAGAAGCCATGGGGCTACTCTAGATTCGCGAACCTCGATCTCCCCGCGTCATCGGCAGTCTAATCTACTGCACGAGTAGCGCCTTAGACCATGTGGCCACCGAAGCGGGTTATTTAGATAATTAGTCGGTTTGAAGACAAGTACCGTAAAGATGAAAATATGTAATTGCTTTTCCACGAAACACTTATATATGCGCTGAGCTTCCTAAAATTCAAATTATTTCCATGAAAAGATTATCTTCTAATTTGGAACGTGAATCTGCGTTACCAAATTCAACCCTTTAACCTAATTAGTGGATAAATCTGGAGCAGAACATTTTCACACAGAGTACAATAGGCTTATCCTTACTAGCAGGAACATTTTCTTTGTAAGATGACACCAACCAAATGGATTTTAAACCCTGATTTTGGTTGGAAGAACAGTGTAGAACATTCAAACCTATTTATATGCGGCCATCAATGATAACCATTCACTTTATTATCAGTGTTATAGAAAGTGACAACTGCAGAAAACATGACTTATGTATAAATATAACAAAATGTATTTAGTAGCTTTAGTAGCCACTAGGTTTTTTTCTTACCAAAATCAAGAGGTACTTTATATTTTTGCCAAGGCCAGCGCAAGGATTTCACGCACCCTTGGCGAGACTTTGAAAATTGTCATCCCCCTTGTATTCTGTGTAATATAAATTTATTTATATTTTATGGTTTATAACCACACGCATGACGCAAAATAATAATAAAACAAATACCGGTACATTTTATCTGAATTCTCACCCAAATTCACCTTTAAATATAAATATATGGATAGTTCTGGCGGGTAGAAAGAACGGGTGTGCATGGGCAAGGTCGCCCATGTGGGTTTTTAAAAATAGGGGACGGATTGGAGGCCTATTTGCTGGGGGTGTGGCACATCCTCCCCTCCTTGAGAGAAAATTTCAGGAATTTAACCTTGTGGGAGGAAAACTTAGGGCATCTGAATATAATTCTAAGATAATTAGGCCTATATGAGTTTCAAGAGACAGTTTTTCAAACAAAATAAAATTTAGTTGAGTTGTGTTGTGTAGTAGCTAAACCCACCGAAAAGAAACATTAAATTTTTCACAAGTTTATTGAACAGAACAAAATGTATTTATTTATTTAGCACCGCGTCTTACTACCCGTTCGGGTTATACACTTGAGTACTAATTACGCTAATGGGTTAGGAATTGGGAGGGTTGAATTTTTTTAAGGAATTGAACTCGCATTTGCGTGGAGGAAGGGTGGAAAACAATTTAGGAAAAACCACCCCAGTTCACCCAACCGAGATTTGAACCTCTATCTCCTCGTTCTCGGCAATCTAGCTCAACACGAAAACAGAACAAAATGAAAAGAAATCTGTTGAAGAGGGAATTATAGGAAATCTACATTTTATCGTTTTTATCTGTTAACTCTAATATTGATGATTCGAAGTTGTCAGTAGCAAATTGCTGCCGAATCCCAAATACACATTATTTTATGTTTTCATAGAAATTTAAAATATAAAAGAGTAAATATTGCAGAGTGATGAGGGTAAAGGGGGAGGCTTCATCCACTTACGGGTGCCCACGTGCATTGGGGTAAAGTGGAAGGGTGAAATATAGTGGGATGTTTTTCGTGTTTGTAACGAAATCTCAACTATATTAACTTTTGTTTATCGCCAACAATGACAGTATGTAACTATATTATTTTTACTTTACCGGCTATGGTATGAGTAACGTAACCAAAAATTTACATTGAGGAGGCAATAATGAATTGAAATTAGTATATCTGTCCTTTTTTTCCAATTTGAAATTTTAAAGGCACTTTTAATGTTTGCGAAGATACAGACCTACCTTTTGAATATAATTTATAAGCCTGGTCGTAAAATTTAGCCTATCCATTCGACACATCTCCAGAGTTTTAAATTTGAGTTTTATGTCATATGTTTTAAGCTTTATTAAAATCTATTTGCAAATTGGAGTGCGTATGCACCAATGGCCTCCAACTTTATTTTGGTGCGCTACTGAATGTACAATATATGTCAAAAGCTATTATTTGTGGCGCATATGATTTGACAGATGAATAATATAAAAATGTATCTCTTTTATGCCTGAATTTGATTTCGAATGGACATATATGACAGCTATAAAAAGTTACTAGATCTATTTTAATGTATTCATACGTTAAGCTATGTGATCTGCATATCACTTTTAATAGATATCCCCAATATCTAGGAAATAATACTAATAATATAATCAAATTCTATCAATGTTAATAGCAAAAATGTGTGTATTTTCCAAAAGCTGCTTAAAATGCCCATTCATAAGTAAATCGAAGTATAGCTGTCAGATACCAGACTTCCTACTGCGATTCTAATATGTTTTAAAAGTTTCTCAACAATATTCAGAAGTTAACAAAAGACTGTCTGACTTAGGAAAGCAACGAAATAAATCACCTTCATGTTCCCTTATTTTTTACTCTATGTTCTTGCTGAGACCGGTAAATTTCGATTGTTTTAACTAACACACACTATAAACTTGGGATTGGTTATTTTCTTTCTATCCAACAGATGTAGAAGATCACACAACACTGAACACTTCTTCTCGTTACATATACATAAACTAGGAAAGAATAAATCACACCAACCTCAAAACAAAAAAAAACAACCTTTCTTCTCACTAAATTTTTTCTCAAAACCAGACGCAAGCTTCCGCGAGCGTTACAATAAACGACTTTTTTTTAAATAATCCCCCCCAAAGAGAGATTATACTAATCACGCGGTTTAAAAAAACACATTGTTAACGCTATAAAAAACGAAAACAGGGGGTGGAGGAATATTCCTTTCTCTATTTCACCGACAATGCGTGATGATGAAATGTGGGTAGAAACTACACACACACGCACGAAAAGCGAAACACACACCCGAACTTATATGACTAGCGCGGAGATAGATCGACAGCAAACTGGGAGAGATTGTCTAGCATCTCCCTCTCTCGAACCAAACTGTTGAGGAAACTCGCCGCAAGGAGGTCGAGTCAGGTTGCGCCAACCTAACAGCCAGGCAAATCCCTATAGGTAGACACGTTAGCGTTTCGGGGGGGGGGGGNAAAATAATTTCTTGGAGAATTTTTTGTGTGTCGAATTTTGTCACAGGCGGATCGTCAGAAGCCGTCACCACTTTTTTTAAAATTGCTTTTATAGGCTCAAATAGGTTTTATTGGCGTCTGGGAGCAAACTTATGATGAACTCTGACTCACTTCCTCTCTTCCCCCCTTTCATTGTAACACGTGGATATAGTCTCTTCACAAAAATGTTGACCTTTTCTGATATTTGAGACGTTAATTAAAAAATAGGTCCATTGAATCGCACAAAAGGGTTAGTACCCGTTTAATATAAGGGCTGGGTGTGAGGAGGTTATGCCCCTATTTGGTTGGCAAGAACACTAGCTGTTAGTTACAAAAGTTACTAAAACAATTTTAATATATTCATATATCAAGTCATGTTAATATATGCATGTCACTTTTGAAAGATATTATCAAAACCTATAAAATAACACTAAAAATATAGTAAAATATTATCAATGTTGACCGCAAAGAAATAAGTTTGTGTTTTTTAAACTGTTCTTCCAACCAAAATCAGGGTATAAATTAATATGGAGACCGAATTGAAGGATTACAGTGATAAAACACGTGTGTTAAACTAACCCCCAGTACACCAGTCCCAGATTAGAACCTTGACTTTCACCCGGCAATCCAGTCTCAATCTGACGCCTTAGACCGCATAACCGCATGTGTGAGTATATTTCGCTTCTCAGATTATATTTTGTAAAGTTTCTAGGTGTTAAAAAAAATTCCCGTGACTTGTGTGAGTAACGAGACATCTATTATTCGCGAGGGGAATTAATATGGATGTTAATCGTATCGGTTGACACGCGGACTAAAGTGTCAGGTTCAATCTAGTCTGGCTCACGGGTTACCAGGAGGTTAAGGGTCTTATCCCAGCCGGGTGTATTGATGATGTATATTCCCTCTTAAATATATCCTCTTCTCACTCCACGAAAAAGTGGGTACATTTATCTTAAATTCTAGCTTCTCCAACCCTACCCGAGTAACGTAGTTAAAATACGCATAGTGTGGACGGGCAGTAGGCTAATACGCAGGGGGACGGGGGGATGGGGGGTGGACCATGGATATGATTTTTACAATAACGTAACGTGTTGTTTTATACTGGTGCAATCAGATTGTTTTGTTTTTTTCCTAAACGGTTTCCCACTCTCCCGCCAAGCAAATGTGAATACATTTTCTTTATAATCTATCTTCCTCCTCCTCTCGGCCCCTTTAATGTAAATATATGGGTAGGTGGAAAACCATTTTCGAAAAACCACCCTCATTACACCCCACCGAGACTCGAATCTCGACCTTCCTGTCATCGGCAGTCCAATCTAACACGAGAGTAGCGCATTAGACCATACGGCCACCGAAGCGCGTTATTTTATATTTATTTACAAACTTAAACTAGAGTATTTTGTGTCAATGTACCCAGTAAACAAAAAAAAAGAAAAAAAAAGCTTGCCGCACACTGGATCGGTTCGGATCAGAAACGTCAACATCGGATTCGAACGGAACGAATCGTTTTCCCGGCGGGGAATATTTGGACGGATTCCGAAGCTATGCGCATGCGCTCTCAATACTAAACTACTACGTCGTCTACACTTGCGCTAAGTTTACACCTGTTGATGTTCGTTTCCTGTTCCTCGATCATTTTTTCTTATTTAACAATAAAATGTCTTTGGATGAAGAAATAATCAATCTAGTTCAACAGTACCCTATAATTTGTGACATTGCCAACAAACATTAGTATGACTGTGTTACGAAAGAATCAGCTTCGGTGGCCGCATGGTCTAAGGCGCCACTCTCGCGGTAGACTAGATTGCCGACGACGGGGAGATCGAGGTTCGATTCTCGGTCGGGTGTACTGAGGATGTTTTTTTCCCAAATGGTTTTCCACTTTCCCTCCACGCAAATTTGGATACACTTCCTATTACTATAACCTTACTCATACCTAAAGCTATTAGCGTAGTTAGTACATTAGCGTATATCCCGAACGGGTAGTAAGACGTAATAATGTTATGAAGGAAAATGCGTTGGGGGAAATCTCGGAAAGTTTATGTTGCATTTACTCTGTTACATGCACATGCAAGTATTTTTTTAAGTTTCGTCTTCCTCTTTTTCCTTGGCATAAGCAACAATGCATAGAACAACCTCCATTACCTGCTCTTCACTGCTGCTATCACTCACTATCATGCCGGGATCACGATCAACTTAAACTTAACTTAACGTAACTTAACGTAAATAACCTCCTTGTGTGTTTAAATGGAAGCGATCACGATGCACTTAACTTAACGTTGACTTGCAGTTAACTTAACGTAAGATATGTCCTGGGAGGTCTTTTACTTTACTTTAAGTTACTTGAAGGGTATCACGTGATCTAGCCGGCCAATCATTATGTGAGTGACGTCATCAGGGATATTTAGTAACTCATTTGTTGGTATTATGACCAATGTTTACTCTTTAGAGTAAGTTCTAGTGATCAGACATTTAAACAAAATAATTACACTAAAATAGGAAAGCTAAATTTATCAAAAAAATGTTCTAATAGATATTTATTATATCGATTGAAAACTATAAACATTCACAGATCATCATTGTACAAATAGTACAAATCACAGATCATACTCGAGAATGAAGATGTTTGGCTCGAGTTGTTACGTTAAGTTACGTGAATCGTGATCACACATACGTTAAGTTAACTTTAAGTTAACGTTACGTTAAGTTAAGTTAACGCTAAGTTGATCGTGATCCCGGCATCACCAGACCACTAAATTCGATTCACCCTCTTTGCTTGCTGTCTTCCGACTGACAGGAATTGAATTCCTAACCAGTGCGCGGACAAAACTCGTTTCCGTTCGTAGGGGTCTGATTCCTACCGTTCCGATCTGTTCAGATCAGATTCGGTGTGCGACAAACTTTCAGTCATATTGGGGGGAAAAAAAGTTACCTTAATCGTTTTTTTGCATTGATCTAAAACAATATTTTGAATTTTCTGGATAAAAACAATTCACTGTTTATGTTACCGTATTTTTTATCTTTATACACAACATGTTGGCCAACACGATCCTGACAAGTGGTTGTGTTACAATATAAATGCATTCACAACTTGCTGGCGATGTTGACGGACAAGTTGGAGGTGGGAGAGCCTGTCTAGTCCACACTCCCCCTCCTCCATCCCCCCCCCGCCCCCCCACACACACACACACCTCTTACGTGTCTTATGTACAGTGTAATCACCATAGCTTTTTTATCTGAATGACAGCTGAAAAATCAAATGTTTAAGTTTCGGGTTGCCAACACCTGTAAAAGATCACTGTTTTTTTTTTATAGATGGCAAGTTTTTTAATTAAATGTTTATTTTACATTTAAAATAACGTAAACGTAAGTTTTCTCACATTATTTCACTACTTTTAATAATTGCTTTTTATCCAATATGAAACAATATTTTAAACATAACTAAAAGTAGGCCTGCTCATTCTTCGTTTTGGAATGCTATCTATAATGTGTAATATAGTGCGTACATTAATACTTTTTAATAGAGGCGTCGTATTTACTTGGAAAATAGAAAATACTGGTCATTTTTTTAATACATAATAAACTATGTAACTAATATTATTATTATTTTATTGTATTTCGAAATATGCAACCGAATAAAATATCTTTATCCACCGCATTTTTGTACTATTGTCATTATCAATCACATGGTTTATATTCGTCGGTCGCCATTTTGAAGATATATTTGTTAGGCCTTTTGTGAAAGTGCTGTGAATAATTTTTTTTTAAGTGGAATAAAACGATAAATAAGCTTTGTGCGTGACCTCAAATAAATATAAATAATATTGACCTAAATTACTGTGGCTAACTATCCCATTAATGCATTACAATTATGTTTCCATTACAGTTATGCAAAGTGACATATGTCAGCTGTTGGCGTAGGGATACATTAGGGACTAGTTCTAGTAATTTTTTGAACTGTCACTCAAGTAAACTCGAGTGGCGAATGTACTTTACGACCCCTGACTATTAAAACACATCATAGACAGAATTTCGCCAGGGGAATTGGCCCCTTACAAATGTTTTTTTATCCGTGAGATTTTCCAGAAACATTGTAGTACCCAAATTCCGCCACTAATCCTTTCCCCTGCCATGTCTGTTTTCTTTCCGTTTATTGACCTCTTGTTACTTCATATTCCTGTATTTAGTTTTACCCACAGTTCAGTGCAGCGTCCAGCGTGTTTGTGTGCAAAATGGTTATCTTTCGTGTGTTTTTTTAAATGTTAGTGCAAAGTGAAAATAAGGATTAAAAAGTGTAAGCTGGGGAAGGATAAAGTAAAACTGTTTAGATAAAGTACATTGTGTAAAAACAATACTCCAGTGCACCCGGCCGAGAATCGAACCTTGACAACAATTAAATTTAGTGTGACGCCTTAGTCCGTGCAACCACTGATGCGAGCTCTTATAAAATATTCAATTTACTGTAATACTAATATATCATCCCCCCTCTCCCCCTCCATATCTTAGATAGCTGATCATAGCTTACAGTTCTATTTTCAAGGGCCTTATCTGATAGCTAGAAAAAGTTATTAGATCTACTTTCACGTATTCATACGTCCAGTCGAGTGATCTACAACTGTCATTTTTGATAAATATTAACAATATCTATAAAATGACACAAATAAAATAGTAAAATGTTAGCCATTTTGGCTTTAAAAATATTTTCGTATTTTACATAAGGCACTTTCTATGAAAATTGGACTATTTATAAAAAAAACTATACCTTGATTGTGGTGGGAATCCCGGTTTGAAAGGCCTTTCATGCCACCATTATTTCGTATCCGTATTAGGATAAAATACCTTCATGGACGGACTTCCTAAACAAAATCATGGTATAGTTTAGGGTGAAATCCCGACGGTTGGTAGCCCTGTGGCAGTGTCAGGGTCGTCTTGCCTGCTCTGTCGGCGGTCTCGCATCTCTCTTCCCCTCCCCCCAAGTCTTCCACACTCGTTTCTATCTCCCCACCTTCATCCAACACTGGTTCCAATACACAGATCCCCTCCCAAGACATCGCATTCCTTGCCTGGCCACAAAAGACGTAGAGAGCGCGTCTTGGTGGGAAAAAAATAAAACCACACCGAGCAACTCTTCAAAGGGAGCCACGTAATCGGACGCATCCAATCACACGTTTCTAGGGGAATTTGTTTGAGCTAAAGGTATTTCGAGGTTAGATCGACGGACGATATTGTGGTCGATTGGAAAGGTCGATCGAACCCAAAATAGTTTCTGTTGCCAATTCGTCCGAGTTTTAAAATAGATACAACAAAGGCATTCAAACAAAAGAAAAAGTGTGCTAAGCACACTCAGTTGTCTATTATCTGTGAATGATTATTTAGTAATTTTCCAACATGTCTTACAACTTTTCCGGGGTGTATGAGTTTTAATGGAAGGTAAAATTTAATGAAAACGTAACCAAATTCTTATGGGTGGAGATGGGAAAATCATTTGGGGAGGGGGACACAACTAAGTATACCTGTCTGGGATTCAAACCCCAAACTTCCGAAATTCAACTAATCAGATAAATTAGACTGAGTGCCTTTATACCTATACATCTACTGTATGTGATCGTATGTGATATATACATATATATATGTACACATATATATATATATATATATACATTTCGTTTACCTATTATGTGTATATATACACATACACATAATAGGTAAACGAAATGTTTAAAATGATCAGTTTTCATGTTTTCATGTTTTTTAAATACTAAAACCTAAAATTTAAGATTTCAACTCTACATAAGAAATACCATCATCCCTGATTTTCAGGGATAGACCCTTAAATAAAATAAGACCTATTATTAAATGTCCTGGACTTAATTTCTGCCTGAATTGTTTAATAAATTCATGCCATTTTAAAATGTATCAAGCGTGTTAAGTTTTTTTTGTAAAAGTTTTTTTAATCGTCTACAGCTCGTGATATTTGGTTTATTAACGAAAATGGCTTGTAGGAGTCTTCTTACCAGGATGTAGATTAAAAAGGTCCGTGGATGCATCTGTCTATTTAGAATAGGAAACAAGAAAAGTATAAATTTGAAATACAAGTCAATGTTGTCCAAGCGTAAATAGTTGAGTGAGTGTTTATACTCGTCGCCGGAAGAGGGGAAGTGTTATAAACATTTAGGCAAGAGGCCTCGCAGGGTGAACTGCATAGTTTCTTCTTCCCTATTCGTTTTTCGTACGTGGGCATCTAACTGTGATACTGCTTAGGGTGCTTAAGTGCGTCAAGTTAAGATGAAACCCGCTTCTTAAACTAGCTTCTAATTAATCAATTAGGCAATGAAGTTGAATAAAAAAGTTTTGATAAATTCAGTTGTGCAACTGTAAAATCTGGCAAAGATGCGCGCGCATCAAATGAACACTGCTGCTCTATGCGAATTATAATATCTTGTATTTATATTCCACTATTAATCATATACTCATTATATTTTCAGTCTTGGTCTCCCCATGATAATTTACCGACCGTCATTGGCCATAAAACACAATAAACGCCCGTCAGGTTCACACTCTACGTGGTGAGCATATGGAGATGGGATGTTGTTTCTTTTACCGTCGTAACGTGACGGGAATGTTTAGGGAGAGCGCCTGTGAGGTGGATGATACCTCTGACAGATATGTAGTGCGGGCCAGTATGGTCACAATGTCTCAGGCTGAAACATTGAAAATTTATATAACCCCCCCCGGGTTAGAGCTAAGAGAGTTATTTATTTGAAAATGTCTCCCTTCAAGTTCAAATCGTCTCGTTACCACACCACTGTGTAACTAGATATAAACGTGTAGGACAGGTAATTAATTGGACACGTTACAAATAAAACTTACCAATCAACTTGACCCTGAAAGGTTTTTACCATGATGAATGGCCGCCTTGTAAGGTGCGCCGTAGTGGAACCAAGCTACACTAGATATCATCACTGAGGTAACTGCATGGATACTATTGGGAGACAACGTTGCCATTCTCACGTTTCCGTGTGGTCTACCTACCCTTGAAATATATATTACAAGTTTGGCAGCGCTGGTTAGTCGATGTTGCCAGTAGCTCCTTCTTATCCTAGCACACCACCTTCAGACATAACTGAGAGCGAGATTTGGTAACACTTGACCGAAAGAGAGAGATGATAAAGCTTTTCTCTATAGGATTTGCAGTTACCTCAGAGGTGATATTGGGTGTAGGTGAGCTTGCTATCTTCGAGGGTGAATGGATAGTACTATTGTATAGTCAATCAAGGTAAGACTGACACCTTTCATGATAAGCTATAGGCTATCCAGCGTAGGAATGCTGGTAATTAACAGCTATCAAAAGTTACCAGATATACTCTCATGTTGTATCCATTCGACAAACCACATGATCCGCAAAAACACTTCTGGCAGTCAAAACTTTCCCAACAAACAACTTGTTTTTAATTAATTTTTATTTTAACCGTTTATACATTCTTAAAATACAAACTTATGAAAATAACCCTTTGAATGTTTTATTTTTTTGTAGGTGGCATCTGTGGTTCACTTGGAGATGCGAAAGAGCTTCTAAAAAAAGTTGCCTTTTCCTTCATAAATTAGGAACCAGACGAAAAAAGGACGGTTGAAAACGTCATACAAACCGTATTCGGCTGAGTTCTTGCGCACGTGCTTACAAAATAAAAACTTTTTTATTTTGAAATTAATATTTTGTAGGGCTCTTTCTCTCGGTTATTTACTAGTAAACCTGTGAGCAAATTGCGCAATACTTAGGTAAAAATAGAAAAAAAATATAGAATTTTCTTTAATATAGACTTTGTCTAAACTAGATAAAAATAAAGCAATCACTTCATGAATAAAACAAAACCTTTTCATAGAGATTCCAACGCCCTCTCTATTCTAATTACACTGCATATTTATATCAAGACTACAAAACTAAATGAAGGCGGCGTTGGTGGCCTTGTTATGATTATTAGGTTACGATAGTAGCTATTTTATAATAAATACTTTCACATGAATATATATATATATACACCTGTCATTAAATTAATGAAATATTTGCTTATCTCATAAATATCTTACTAAATATATATACATATATTAAATAATATATATAGTATATATTATATTAATATAATATGTTGTTAAATATAAATAAAGTAATAGTATAGTATCTTACTATATATACTTATATATAATATAATATAATCAATACAATATATATATATAGGCTATAATAAGATATTTATGAGATAAAAACAACTCCATTAATTTAATGGCAGATAGCCTCCAACCGAAGATGGCTCCCCAAGCGCCAGCCGTTCCGGATATTTTGCGTTTGAGGAGAAAACGGGGGCTGGAAATAAGTAAGGGAATTTTTCCGTTGATTCGTCTCGGGGGGAGGGAGGGGATAAGACAGCTGGAGGGGGAATTTTTTTCGGGTAAGGTCTCAAGGGGTATCCCCCCCACTGAAAGATGAGCCCCATAGTCCCAGTGGTTCTGGAGATACGTCTGGGGGTGGCGGAGTGGGAAGGGGTGAAGGTGGGGGATGACCTTTTTGACCTCCGGTGAAAAATTGTTTTAATTTTAATAGTGGTTGCACATCATCAGGTCAACACATTTATATTAAAGTATTTATTTGTTAATAATAATAGCACCGCGTCTTACTACCCGTTCGGGTTATACGCTTAAGTACTAATTACAATAATGGATTAGGAATTGG